>JANJGK010008624.1:12500-25624 GCA_039081455.1 Macrobrachium rosenbergii
GTGTGGCAAACATGTATTGCTAATACATTTTGCATTATCATTGGTGGAGTAAATAGATTTTTGGCAAGTGAGAATCACTCATGTATGTCATAAAAAGAAAATTATGCTTAAGACCCAATCCATACATATAATCTATCTCGTCATAAAAAAAATCCAGGGCTGAATAGCCGAAGAACTCTTCAAAACAATCTTATTCCTGGCTGTTTTACTTGCTTATTGTGGGAAGATTATTTTTGCTACCTTTTCTGTATACTTTAAATTTTTGAATATTGTCATTTCTAATGATTTAACATCCAAGAAAGCTATAGTCTTATTTTCTTCCTTCTCAGCTGTAAATGTGATCGAAGGTACCCAACAATATATTATGATTCCGTTACGTTGATGACATATTAAGCATTTGGAAAATTCACTTGGACGTAGATCATACGTTAACACTTGATTGCACTGGTGCCTTCAATTCAGTTTACAGAAAGACTTCATCAGAGGGACATTTCTGGAAGGTTTGGGAAGGTGCAAGAAGCAAGAAACAGTAAGGTGAACCGTGTGAGCAGCAACAACAGTACCCTCTCCCCCCCATCCCCATCCCTGCCCAGCCTACCAAAGATGGGGGAACTTGGGCTCCCCCTCCCCCATGCTCTTTCCCCCACTGCAACAAGCAGGTATCAAGGTGTGGATTCCCTTAGGGCTAAGAAGAGAGCATGATCTGCAGACAGCACTCCAGCTTCCCCCCCCCCCCCCTTCCAAGTACCTAAGGGTGGAGAAAGAGAGGTTGGGGGCAGGCACAGCAACAGGCCAGGTGAGAAACGCGCTCCTCTTCTTCTCCTTCCTCCTACTCAACCTCAGGTGATTCCCCCCTCCATGGGCAGCATTGCCATCAGGAAAGATCATTACAGGAGGTTGACGTCTTGGAGGAGGAAGCCCAAGAAGGGCCACAAGAGTGAGAACAATAACTTCAATAGCAGTATAAGTTAATTCACTCAACGAGATGGCACAGGAAGCGTAGAGATAGGACCCCTTAGGACATCAGAGCTGAGACAGCAGGAGCAGGAGTATGTCATACTGGGGGACTCTTGGTATGGTTGCAGTTACACTTCATCTCGCTCACAGTCACGTTGTTCAAAGTGGAAGGTCTCCCTGGTCAGGTCCTCTCCCCCTTGGCTCCCACACATGCCAGCTCAAGTCCTCCTGCAAAAGTACCCTGCAGTTGCAAAATTGGCCCAGGTTTATGGAGGTCTCACAGTTGAGGAAAGTGTACCAGGACCAGAGAGCAGTGAAGCAGCGTACTTCATTCTGGTGCTCGTAGGGGGAGTGGATCATATTATGACCCCTCCAATCCCAGTAGCCAGGAGGGGTCAGCTCAAATGCAAGCAGTGAGCCTGGAGGTAGTGAATGGCTTCCAGGAGCTCATAGCCCTGATAAGGAGAATACGTAGCTTCGATGAAGCAGCATCCCTCTCCTCCCCAGTGCCCCTGTCCTTAACATGTCTGAAGCAGCTGGGGGACACCGCCAAAGAGGTGAGGCAGTCGGCGAGGCTACCCTGTTCCTGCATATTGGTGGAGTTCAACTGGCTGGTCATTGCTCTTTGCTCATTGCCGAGGGCTCATTGGCAATGAGCCAGTTGGAGAAGTGGCTATCCCTTCCCATGTTGAGGCAGGTGAAGTATTACTTCCCTGAGGATGTCCAAGCAGCATCTCATACCCTGGATCCTGCCTTCTGCAGGCCGGGTGTCAACACCTTCCTAGAGAGGATCAAGCAGCTTAGGGGGTGAGGTTTAACTATTTGGAGATAAACAATCTGGAGCTGAGGCCACGAGGGCATTGCAGTTGGTCTCCTGGTTGGGCCTATGCCAGGGAACTGTCTTGGAGGAGTTAAAGGAGACAGTCCTGGCAGCCAGTTGGCTGCAGATCAGGAGTCTGGTGGCCCCGACGGAGAGAGCATTCACTTTACTCAGGTGTCAGAATGCTCACATTTGGGCGACTTTGCTCCTGAGCAGGGAATCCTTTGTGTTGGTGGTCTCTCAGGAGGCTTCCCACAGGAGTTGACTGATCCACACAAATAGCCTGGTCATGGGCTCCCCTTCTACTTCCCCTCCAGCAAAATACAGAAGGCCATAATGATTTGGAGAGAAGGCTCTAGGGACATCCTGTTCCCAAGGGCAGATTCAACAAAGGGAGGACAGGACAGCAGGGCCATGGCGCCAAGGTCAACTGGGCAATCGAGACAAGGGGGGTACCAACTCATGGAGGACCTCCACCAGTTGAGGTATTGATGGCCTTCACAGGGGTCACTGTTTCCCAAGGCAGGTAACAGTGCAGATCAAGCATTTCACTCCTTTTGGTGCTCCTAGACAAGCAGACAGAACAGGATCAGCAGGACGGATCCAGGTTACTGTCAGAATCCTCCCCCCCCCCTTGGTCTGCCATGAGAGGGGGGATTGCCTAGCAGAGTTTTGGACAGCTGTGGCAGAATTATGGTGCAGAGGAGTGGGTAGCTGCAGCCTTGAGAGATGGTTACAGGTTTCCTTCAAAGGGAACAAGCCCCCCCCACCACTTGTATTGGAAGCAATTCCCTTCCTGTCACACAAGACTTAGTCGCCCTAGGCCAAGGCCCTGCAAGCGGAGGTGAGAGGTTTGCTGCAGGAGGGGGCAATTTAGGTCATTGAGGAGCAGTCGCTGGGGTTCTACAGTCGACTGCTCCTTGTAGAGAAAGCCTCAGGGGTGTGGAGGCCAGTGATAGATCTCAACTCTGAATGGCTTCCTGTGGCAGACACCCTTCTCAATGGAGACAGCCCACTGGGACAGAGGGTCAGGTGATTGAGGATGTGGAATGTCAACCATAATGGAGGTACAGAGTTTCTGGTGTATCCTCGCCTGTTAAACCTAGTCACAGGTAGAGCATCTTCCTTCATAAGGGGGAAGACTCCATTATTGAGAAGCGAATTTTTTTATCCCCACAGGATTAGATACCATATTTAAAAGTAATTTGTATTTTTCCAAGGTATACACCATAGCTTTTCAGTTAGGAAAAACCCACTTCTGCCACCCCTCTTCATCCCAGATCTACCTTCAGGTATGGTTCACAGTTGGGTCAGACCCTACTGTACAATGGTGTGGTTAAGCCATGAGAGGTCAGGTTAGCATGCACAGGCCGACGTGCATTACTCTTTTGTTAGTCAGTTAGTACACAGTCAACATTTGTAATGTGCACTACTAAGGGATTCAGAGCCGATGAAACACGGTTTTTCGGCAATACCTTTTTATCAAAGAATCGGATAAAGGTGAAAGTTGGCAAGTGTATATTTTATAACCCTACCTACTTTTTGCAAGTATTATTTAGTACCTAAGTTCAATAGTTCTGGTACTTATCAGAGTAAAAGTGTTTCCTATGCCAGAACCATCAAAATCGCAGGTAAGGGTTTTGAACACAATAGTGACGTAAACATATGACATCATGAGGCTCCATCCACAGTGAAGAGAAGTTTACATATGGGGAAAATGTCCCTTCACTGTGGCTCTGCCCACTTGCCGATGACATATTCACTAATTAATATTAGTATTCATCCTAGGCTCCAGCGATATCAATGATGGTGAGCAGGATTTGTCATCGTCCCCATGATTGCATTATCATTCTCAATAATTTTATTATCATTATTATTATTTTGTGGAGGTTTTATTGCAACTTCCACAGCAGTTGTTGGGACTAAGTTTTATCTTGGGATCCTTCCATTTTCTTGGTATTCGTATTGTTTCTACTTTACAAATAATTCAGTGTATGTAATTCATCCACGTAATGAACCAGTCTATAGCTCATTAGTTGGATCTACATATATTTAGGGTGGGAATATAAAATGACAATCCGTTTTGTTTTACCTCAGGTTTCGACACTATAGCCTTCTATTTGCAGCAAGTCAGGAGCAGTCAGTAGAAGTAAAATTCAAATGGAAAGCAATGATAACTCATTTCCCTCAATTGTTAGAGGTGTAAAGGTCAACGCTATTGTTTTATTTCAGTTAATGTAACCCATTGCTATTTTTCTTTGTTTTTTATTTATATCATACAGCACCCTAAACAGCGCTCATATACTCGCTGCAAATAATAGGTAATGGTAAGAGTCAAATGTAACACGATTTACATTGATATGCATGAAAAGGAAAATATATTGGAACCAGTTTGAATGAAGAACGTATTATTATAATCATTGTGTTTTAGCAAATATATTTTAGATGTACAAATATATCATATAATACTATGCATAATTTATTTGCAAAATGTCTTCATCGCCACTCTCGAGGAAGGGGTCATCGTCCCCGTCCTCATCGTCGCTAGCGATGTCAATGATGACTGGTTCCACACTCTCTTGGACATTTTGCGACTTCCAGTACTCCTCCTCAAATTGAGGGGATTGTCTAACAGCTCCTGCCCACACTTCTGGGGTGGCCAAGTAACTGTTACCCACTACAGAAATAATTACCTATTCACGCTATGGTAAAGCTCTCCACGGGTCTTCCCGCTTGTATACAAAGTGGCAAGCTGTAGCACAAATGCAGTCTTGCAGCCACGGGGACAATTCTGTATCCTGTTGGCCATTATCGAATTTGTTGAAGCCTAGACTGTGTAAGCATATCCATTTACCTGTTAGTGACTTACTGCCTACCTGGTGGAAGGGCGGAGCCTCATGACATCATATTATGTTTACGTCAGTAATGGTTTTAGGATCTTTGTCTGTGATTTTCTCGGTTCCGGCATAGGCGACTTCATTTTCCTCTGTCAATATCAAAACTATCGAACTTGGTACTAAAATATACATTGTACAACTTTCACCTTTATCCGATGCTTTGGTAAAAAACCTGTGTTTCATCGGCTCTGAATCCCTTAGTAGGTACTCCATGTATGAAAAGCGACTGATGGTATAACCAGGCAAGATACAAATCACTTCTACAATTTATTTTATTCATGGCTTCCTTGTATGGTATATCCAAACAGTGCGCCTGCCAAGTAATTTTACAGATATTGTTTCCCTTTCTGCTGGTTTTCCAGTTTGTGGTTGTGGTGTAATATTGGTATCTTTGACTTTCCTAGTTATATTTGTGAAATTTAATTGAGTTATTGCAATAACTGAATAAGGCATTTAGGGGACTAGTGATAAAAGATTGATATCACTGGTAAAATGTCTGAATCTAATAGTATAAATTGTTCATCTATGTTTTCAGAGTAAGTGCATGTATTTTATGTATTTCCTCATCAGTTTTTCAAAACGCTTTTGAATTCTCTCTAGTTATTCTTCTACCCACGTTGTAAATTTGTATAAAGTATGCTCTGTCATGCTTGCTCGTACCCTTCATGTATTGAGTGTTCACGTGTATGGCGGCATCCTTTCTCTACTTATTGCTACTGTGCTCATTATGGAATTTGTTATTGCATGGTAATGCTATCCGGTAAAGCCCTTTTCGTCGTATAGTACAGCATTTCTAGTCGGTACACTTTTTTCTTGCCTTTGTTGAGTTTTTGTGCACATAGAATGCACAGTATATACTCTTAGTAGTAGGTATCTGTGAAGTGCACCTCTCATCTACATCTTGCATCTCTATTGAATAATTGCCGTCACGGCAATCGTATGGTGGACATAATTATTAATGAAGAGAGTATCTTCAGAATATATTTTACATGTTTACAGGAATCCAATCATCATTCATATTTATTCTTCTCTTGATGAGGTACTCGATGCCGTATCCCTTAAAATTTTGTAGTATTACCGTGCATCTGCTTCTTTTTTTTTTTTTTACATTATTTCGATCACATATTTAAGCTGCAATATGCAATCTTTCATCGTTTCTATTGAGACTATTCTTACTCATGCAGTCTACTTACCCATTTAAACCAATAGAAGAATGTCGTGAAGATGGGAGTACTATTTTCTGTATCCCCATTTTTCAGAAATTCAAAGTAAATTTTGAGAATTAAATCAGACGAAAATACAAATGCAGATTACGAACCCTGAAATTAGACAGAATATATGCAAAAGACATGAACGCGGGAAAAACAAAATGTGTGACAGAGGAAATGAAAGAATAAATTTTTGTCAGAACGAGGAAGTTTAATGGTTTGAGGCTGCATGTTATTATATTTTATTTCATTTTCATTTTCCTGTGAATGAAACTTTTTCTCAAAGAAGAAAAGATGTTCAAGGCAAATTGAAAGGTACTTGTTCAACAGCTGAATTAAAGCATAAAACATATGTGAGTGTCTGTAACCTTGTAAGTAGAGATATTACACACACACACACACACACACACACACACACACACGCATATATATATATATATATATATATATATATATATATATATATATATATATATATATATATATATATATATATATATATATATATATATATATATATATATATTATATATATATATATATATATATATATATATATATATATATATATATATATATATATATATATACAAAGGGGCGGGGTTGCAGTGATCAGATCTTCATAGTTAAGCATTTAATGCAGCAAGCAAATGAAATGTAAACTCCGTTGAGTCTTTGCTTTGTTGATTTTGAAAAGGCCTTTGATAGTATTTCGAGAAGGACTGTGGGAAAAATCATGAGGCATTATGGAATACCGGAAGAGTTTGTGACGGTTATCATGAACATGCGTGCGGGCACATCTCATAAAGCGATGGTTGATGGGTGTTTGAGTGATCCATTTGAAGTCAAGTCTGGTGTGATTCAAGGTGGCATGCTGTCTACTCTGTTGTTTGTATTGGCCGCGGACTACGGTATGAGAAGGGTTAAAAGAGAAACGGATGCAGGTATACTTTGGGGAGAAAATGTCAAATTTCTTGACGTGGATTATGCTGATGATATGGTTTTGATCTGCGAGGGACAAGAAAAGTTGCGTGTGTTGGATTGAATAATGAGTGAAGGTCGAAAGGTTGGTTTGATTATTAACGGTGGAAAAACTTTAATCATGAATATGAACATTGAAAATGCACAAGATTGTCTAATTGAAGGTTTGGTTGTAAAGCAAGTGGATAAGTTTAAATATTTAGGGACTTATTTAGATAAGGATGGTTCTCTGAGCACAGAATTTATGGAAAGATTAAAGAAGGCTCATCAGGCAATGGAATGCTTAAAAATATGAGGAGTAATAATAATTTTTCTGTGCATACAATAATCAAAATTTATAAGGTGATGGTTAGGAGTATTTTGATTTATGGACATGAGTCATGGTACAGTACAGTGACTTCAGATAATAAATTCTTATCATTTGAAAATAAGGCGCTCAGAAGAATATTAGGAATCAGTTGGAGGGATAGGATATCAAATAACAGAATTAGAGAAGTAAAGGGGTGCAGCCAGTCGATGAGTATGTTAGATTCTCACGCTGGAAGTGGCTAGGCCATGTGCATAGTAGACAGGGAATAGCACGAGACACACCAGGGTGGGTTGCCCTTGGTAGAAGAGGTAAAGGCACTCCTCTTTATGATGTCTTTAAAAAACTAAAGACGAAACCGATTAGGATTTATACCCAGTGTTTCATTTGCCTTAGTGGTACATGCAAATATCATTTGATGCCACCGCTATCCCTGTGCTAAGGGGTCGGTTGCCTTGATTCGTCTTCTCCAGCTATTTCTGTCAAAAGCATCTTCCTCTGCTAAACTCTTTTTCTCCGAATCCTTCCTCACTTAGAGGAAATGCTTTTGTGCTTTTGCTATAGTTTATGTAGAAAAGTTCATTTGACATTCTAGTGTAAAGCGAACTTTTGTACTTGGACGTTACACCGTGACTCTGCGCGTCTCCGGTTCATGAGTGGTTGGAGAAGTAACTTATTATTTCCGTTGCATTTATTCGGCAAAGTGTTCTGTAATCATCGTATTCGAAATTGCCGACGGTGTATAACCGCAGCCTTGTATTTCTTCCTTTTATTTTCTGTTGTACTCACAGATTATACTTTCTGACTCTGAGTTATGAGGTTAGCGAATGAAACTTGCGTTTTCTCGAAGCCCTAAATCTGAAGTTCTTATATAAATTCAAATCTGTCTGTAATTTGGAATGGGAAATACGATTTGGCCTCCTTCAAAGCTCTCACACAAACGATCTTATCGGGAGTTTCGTGTAGAGTTCAGAATCTACTTCCCGGAAAATTTCTTCCATTGAGTCATTTATAAATAACACTTGTTATTACTAGTGTTACTTACATGTGCTGAGTTTAGCTGGTATAGAGGCGCGCTGTTGAGCTTATCGTTATTATTATTACTTTTCGTTGTACTAGAATTCCTCTGAGGTTTCCATACAGCGGTGGAATTATTAACATGTCGGCTTCATGTCCTGCAAGTGCATAAATGCTGCAGAGATAAAACCTTTTCGAACCAAAGAGAAACAAGTTTTTAACTGCTAAATATCACGTTGTTTTATCAAAGCATTCCTTGAATATGCATCTTTGTTTACAGAGCTTTTTTTTTTTTTTTTTTTTTTAGATTTTTGCCTTTTGTGGTTATAACCATTCACAAGTAATTGATACACGTTAAAAAATTCAGTTCGTTTCTTTGGGATGGGATTCCTCACTCGTTTTAGGGAATTTCTGTCTAGCAATTGTAACGATTATTGTTTTAACAATGAACATCATCAGTTACACAGGATCATCAGCGCTGTGTTTCGCATTCTTGGCGCATCCGGTTTACTTTTCGAACGCGCTGTGTTTGAGAAGATTTTGCAATTGACAGGGCTGTAATCACGTTTGGAACTATTCATTCCCAGCTTTATTCATTCTGTAATAATTAAGGGAGTGTGGCTCAGGGCGAAATGTGTTTGTCAATATCTCGCTGTTCTTAAATAACTCCCAAAAGATGAGTATGTGAGGCATAGAATGAAAATATGGAGAGATGTGAAAAGATAAAGAAATTTTGAAGAGGTAAATTTGGAGAGAGAGAGAGAGAGAGAGAGAGAGAGAGAGAGAGAGAGAGAGAGAGAGAGAGAGAGAGAGAGAGAGAGAGAGAGTTTTGGACAGAAAATCTTTCAAGCCTAATTTTGAAGACGGGAACAAAGTTATTTTTTTTTTTTTTTCACGGCACCTACATTTTTTTTTTTTTTTTTTTTTTTGACTTATCAGGATATGAAGTTGATGTTACCTAAGATCATTTTAAACCATAATATTTTGAGCACCCTTCATGTCGTAGGTGTAATCATCAAAATATGATTTATGGCTGTTTTAAATCTCTTTTCATGAGTGAGAAAAAATGATACAGCCAAGTGATCACGTTCAACTGCCGAATCTCTTTGATCACCAATTTTTTAAACAATGTCACAGTTACAAAACCAGTTCTTAAATCTTTCCATTCGCATGGACAGTAGACAGTACATCGAACATATGAGGACAGTGCATGTAAGTTTGCATGCTTGCTTGTGCGCTAGTGAGCAATATTGTAAACATCACTATAATTTCGTAAATGGATTAACCCTATTCCAGTAAATACACTAATAACCAGT
Organism: Macrobrachium rosenbergii; assembly: GCA_039081455.1. Lineage (NCBI taxonomy): Eukaryota > Metazoa > Arthropoda > Malacostraca > Decapoda > Palaemonidae > Macrobrachium > Macrobrachium rosenbergii. Next base: position 22,004 of record JANJGK010008624.1, read on the forward strand.
GCTTCAATTAATCCAGTCACCAGGTGCCCAGATTCAATGGTTACTTTAACGTGGCTCTGATCTCTTGGTGCCATCTCTTTCTTCTTAGTGATTATTCGCAGAACACTGCATGTGAAAGTAAAGAGAATTAATGTCACTCAATGGTTTGTTTACCTCGGTCGCAACGTTCCGAAACGAATGTAAACGTTGCTGATCATTTATATTTGTAGTTGTGTTAGACGATGCAAGAGGCAATTCCTGTGGTCATTTGGGAGCTTCCAATCTTACATTTCTAAAGAGGGTGTTGTTTGGTTTGGTACGAGGATCTTTTTAGGATGGTGGGGGGAGGAAGGAGAGGTGGAATAGCTGTGGTGGTGGAGGTGTACCCATCGTACCGGGCGGCACCACAGGCAGCGGTATAATGATGATGTGCCTTGCCTGGGCCCTGCTCGGCTAGTCAGCTGCTCCGTATGTTCAGAACCGCCAGTGCTGTGAGCGACGCCACAGAGTTAGCACATCCTAGTGAAACCGCCGCGACTCGAGGTATTGATTATCCTACCCCCTACTGCTACTACTGCTGCTGCTACTCCTGCTGCCAGCAAGAACACTCTCTCTCCCCTTATTTTCCAGTTCCCCACGTTTTGTCTGTTTACATATAGGAAGAAGTAGTCATCTTCATGGAAAGGGCGAAGCGTGCCATACATGAAGACTTCTTTTCGAGATTGTAGCCTTATGGTGTTGCCATTCAAAAAGGTTACTTAGCCGGAGAAGACCCTGAGCAGTTGTAACTAAGGTGAGTTCTTTTTAGTCTGTTAAGAGGGAATCCTCTTTGGAAGGAAACGATGAGCCCAGAAGCACGCGGGTCGTGTAGGCTGTATAACAACCTTCACCTCATATTTGTCTGTTTTCGGCTGCTGTTGCGCCACCAATTGACAACGCACCTGATATTCACCTGCAGACTGAGTATCGAATGTCAATTGGGAGATAACACTTCACGTATTTTAGTAAGGCTTCATTTGGGCGTAGATGCCTGTCGTGTCTTATGCAAACTCTTCTTTCCCCCAAAGGCAAACCTTCTCGTTGACACCGCCACCAACACCATCAAGGACGTCCTGCCAATGGGCAGAGAGCAGGCCCGTCCACCATACCGTTATCAGTTCTGTTATGGTTAATACTTTTGCCTCTATTATTGTCATGGCTGCATTTATTATTATTTGTTATCTAAAATGCTTTCGCTCTCATGTAAATGAATGACATCTTTTTGGGAGAATTCAGTGTTGCGGGTGTGGAAGCGCAACGTCTTGTGTTTGTTGTCGGGTGTAGCAGGGTGCCGGTCAGTGAGGCAAGGTGAAAAGGGTTGCCTGCCGCTCTTGGTATGTTGCCGTATCCTTCCCGGAAGTCAAGGATATAATATCTGCTGCCGCCCGGGCGGGAAGGTCGAGGGCGAGTCTCTCACAGGATGAACACAGAGAGAGAGAGAGAGAGAGAGAGAGAAGGATTAAAACCGATTTAATGTTTGAAGGATTTCTGAAGTTTTAAAGTTCTTGACAAACACCTTGAGGTGGTAGAAGGTGAAATCTGAATGGTGTTCCACTTGTGAAAGTTATGAAGAATCTTTCATTTGTAATGTCATATCAAAAGATTTTGGTTGATTCTGAAAAGATTTCAAGCACTGTGAAAATTAGTTTAAATCTCTCTTCCTTTTTTTTTCACTAATAGTGAGTGAATGGCCTTGAAGTAGATTGTTTTTTTTACTGTGCTGCACAAAGATTTTGGGTTATGCTTTCTCTTCAGGCAAGCTGATTTGAGTAAGGTGAATTAGGAGTCTCAGTATATATAATTGTACACATTTTCTTATATATCACACGTCCATTATATGTCCATTTCTTATATAATCTTTTCTTAAATTTATTGGGATTCTGAATGTCTTAGTTCACGATGTACAGTAGCTTATTGTTAACTTATTCCTACAAAAATCCAGTTTGTATATTTATCATATTTAACGGATTGACGGCTCTGACCTTGACATTTCATACAGTGTATTATTAGTTGTTGACACTTTTGATCTTTTATGCTGTATTTTCATGTTGCCTAATACGCCTGGCTCTGGGGACGCATTCCCCTCGTTCCCTTCCACCCCCTTCCCGTCGTGTGGGCTGATTAGGTTTTTATTGCAAGATGGCTGTGTGTAAATTCACGCTTATCTCTCACAAGTTCTTCCCACTTTACCAATGGAAGTGATGCTGTAGAGTCATAAGGTATATTTGTATGAACACATGCTGTTGATTTATTTATAATACATATATATAATATATACATGTATGTATTATATAGACATACATACAGACGGTTATGTTGTATAAGTATTTTAAATTTAATGATTAACCTCATCTCTCTTTAGCCATTGCGCTTGATAATGCATCTGCTTGTTTGAACTTTCATGTTGAGAGAGAGAGAGAGAGAGAGAGAGAGAGAGAGAGAGAGAGAGAGAGAGAGAGAGAGAGAGAGAGAGAGAGAGAGATGCGTGCTTCAGGGTAAACAATGCTTCAGATTGATAGGTGGGTGTTACTCATACAGGCCTTAACTGGGCACGGCAATAACACTTTTCTGTTCCTCAAGATTGCCCAAACACTGCCTTGAGTATCGTCACACACAGGTGGTTTTAACGAAATAGCTAATTGAAAAATAATCCATTTAATGGTTTATATGGGACCGATTTTCATTTGGGTCGTACGTACTTTTTGATGAAAGCTTAACAGACATAAGGAGAGAGAGAGAGAGAGAGAGAGAGAGAGAGAGAGAGAGAGAGAGAGAGAGAGAGAGAGAGTCTGGATAACTCGTTATATGATTTTGAACACAATCCTGTTAATACGATCAGCTTTTTATTCACAGTTTTTTGTTTTCTTTTTTTCGAGCTCGAGATGTGGTCGTAGTTGTGGTTGCTGTGCACACCGCCAACGCCAAGTATCTCAGAGTTCTTCAGAAATGCTATTCGACTCCTTCTAATTGTTCGGATTGATTGGTGTTTGATTTCAGTTTTTCTTTCTGTAAAACGAGGAAAATTCTTAGATTTCAATTTGTTTGAAACAGGCTTTAGTGCCAGGAAACAATGCTGTTATTGAGTTTAGCGTTCTTTTGGCTGCTGATGTGTCATGTTTTTCTCTTGAGAATATGACCAGTTTTGCCTTTTTGCAGAGTTATTAGTGATGTGTACAATAACGTGGAAGTAAAGTTTGGATGGCCGGATATTCTGGTTTTGTTGAACTGTAATTAGTGCAAGTGAGAGGGAGGCAGTGCCCTTCGAGAGGAGCTCTTTACTGAATAAATACTTGGACCTTCGCAGACCTTCTACTACATGAACTAAGCGTTATTTAATCCGTAAAATAGAAAAATTAACCGCCCCCCCCCCCGTGGGTAGTTCATTTGGCAGTGTATTTGAATCTAGAATTTTGTATTCGACAAATGAACCCCATTTCCCACTTGCATGAAAAGAAAGTAAATAAAAAAAAAAGAATATACCGATTAACACTGAGAGAAAGAAGGTCGAGGGGTAAAGACTACCGCAGTAATCTTAGTATGGATTATCATTGTAATTACCAAGTAGATGGGAAGAAAATATGAAATTCTTAACCAGTGTGGCAA
>JANJGK010008625.1:0-25619 GCA_039081455.1 Macrobrachium rosenbergii
TTGATAAAACAGTGTCACAGGAGAAAAGTCACTGAAAAAGTCACAGCAAAAAAGTCACAGGAGAAAAGTCACGGGAAAAAGTCACAGGAAAAAAGCCACAGGAGAAAAGTCACGGGAAAAAGTCACAGCAAAAAAGTCACAGGAGAAAAGTCACGGGAAAAAGTCACAGGAAAAAAGTCACGGAAAAAAAGCCACAGGAGAAAAGTCACAGAAAAAAGTCACGGAAAAAAAGCCACAGGAGAAAAGTCACAGAAAAAAGTCACGGAAAAAAGTCACAATAATCCTTCCTAAATAGAGACCCCCACTAATCGATATACACTGAGAATCCCCCTCCTACCCACTTCCCTCCCCCCCACATTCCCCTCTCTCTCTCTCTCTCTCTCTCTCTCTCTCTCTCTCTCTCTCTCTCTCTCTCTCTCTCGAATTAAATGTTGGGGGGGTTGTATATCCCCGTATGAGAGGAGGGGGGGGGGGGAGACAAGTGCGTGGTCCAAGCCAGCAAGTCAAACTTAAGGAAGCCACAACCGCCCACCCGGCCGCCGCCGCCGCCCCCGCCTCCACAGAGGCCTCCTCCTCCTCCTCCTCCTCCCCAAATGCACTTCGGCCTATCTGTGTATATAATATAATACAATATAGTGAATGCTTTCTTCACTCCTTTGCTGAGGGCTTCTTCTTCAGCTGCTCCACCTATTAATACGACCTCAGTATACAATATACTGTAAAAATGACCTTAAGTAACCATTGAGGAGATGCATAAATAAATAAACTAAATAAGGTAATCTATCAATTGGATTATACTTGTTCGTAGAAAGGGCCATTGGGGAGATGCATATAATTACCTGAGGCAATGTATCAACTGGATTATAGCCTACTTGTTTATGGAAAGGTACGAGACATGTTGAATGTCGATTGGAGTGGCTGTCAGTTTCTGGTGTTGAGCAAATAAATATATTTGTCTGTGGTGGAAAAATGATTGATTTTACTGGTCCTGAAGTGAGGTTTTTAAAAAATTTACCCAGGGTCAATAGCGTTTCATTCACTGAGTTATTTCTCCTCCTGCATTCATAATTGTATGTATGAATAACTACGTATGATTTTATCTACCCACCTGGTTATTGAAACCGAATTTATATATATATATATATATATATATATATATATATATATATATATATATATATATATATATATATATATATATATATATATATATATATATATATATAGACTGTTGTCTATAACTCTACACATACAATTATCTACGAGAGTATCTTGTTGGATTAATAAAATATTTATGATAACAGCAAAGTTCCATTTCAGTCTTACTTCTACCCATAAGGGGAAATTGAAAAAAAACAACGATTTAGTTAATATTCCTGGTTTCTGTTAAGTAAGAAGGATATTCCCCAAATTATACGGACAAACATACTTCAAAGGTAAACAAACCCCCTCCCTACCTGTTTGCTTGGTACAGAGAGAGAGAGAGAGAGAGAGAAGAGAGAGAGAGAGAGAGAGAGAGAGAGAGAGAGGTCAATACAGATAGGAAACTAACCATTGGCAACATGGAACGTCTAGACTTTGTAAAAAAAGGTTTCCTATTAACTAGCAAGTGAGGTGGAGCAGTTCCTTAGATCAGAAAAGAAGACAGACCTGATTTAATACTAAAGAAACTTATAAAAATGGACCACCTACTCGAATGGAGCCGAAAATCAGGTTTTTTGTGTTGATCTGGAAGTGAATCAACCAGATTTCCTGAGAATGAGGCATTTTTGATGATGCTATTGCGAGATTCATCTGGTCTTGTACAGCACGGGCTCTTGCTTCTATGAGATTCCTGTGAAAATAAAAAGCGTTGTCAGTGATTTGATTAACTTGAAACTCCAAGGTTATGTTAACATAATGTTTTAATAATAGTTCTTGTGCTCCTGAGCGTTAATTTTGTTCTGTGTAAATATTCACAACCGATATCATTGCAGCTAGTTGGGATTGGCTGTTTAAGAAGCTCTCCAACCAATCAGAGGTTGTAGTTATATATATATATATATATATATATATATATATATATATATATATATATATATATATATATATATATATATATATATATATATATATATGTATGTATATATATATATATATATATATATATATATATATATATATATATATATATATATATATATATATATATATATATATGGTAGTTATACACGCACACACACGCACCTATATACATTTATATATTTCTTTTATCTAGTGATATTATAGCTTTGAAAAATCTAAATAGGAAGAATGATGATGGGCTCGACTGACATTAAATTAATTATAACGAGACACAACCTTATTCGATTTTAGCGAATGTCCACCAACAAATATGATTTGATTCCATTTATAAAATATTCAGCTACAAAGCCAAGCACTTGGGTGGGGGGGGGGGGGGGGGTACGTCCAGCCACTCAGCGCTCAATATAGTGAAAAGAGGTGTTGGAGTGGTTGGACAGCCAGATAAATAGATCCAGAAACTAAAGGAGATGAAATAAAGGGATCGAAATGTGGAACTGGGAGAAAACCTCACAGTTGCAGCCAAGTAAGAGTTAGAGAGGTTGGACAGCGAGATTGAAGGAAGGAAGTTTGAATGGAGGTAAAGTAAAAGGCTAAGAAAAAAAAGTTTAGTTATGGGCCGAAGGGAAGCTGCAGACACCGTTTAGTAATGCCTACAGTGCACCACATGAGTTGCACTGACGGCAATACCTCCTATAGGGGTCATGGGCCAATACGATTCAAACTGTGCCAGTTATTTGTAATTATTATTATTATTATTGTTATTATTATTATTATTATTATTATTATTATTATTATTATTATTATTATTATTATTATTATTATTATTATTATTATTCAGTAGATGAAACCTATTCATATGGAACAAGAAGCCCACCAAAGGGGCCACTGGCTTGAAATTCCAGAATCTTCCAACGAATCTGAAGGTGTTTATTAGGAAGAAGGAAGAAGAAGTAAAGAGAAACACCGAAAGAAGAAGAGATCCCACTTATTAAAAAGAGAAAAATAATACCTTAATAAATATATAAATAGATAAATATGTACTAAAATCATAGAAGAATAGTATTAGGGTAGTAATTAATGCATTGCATTTTCACTCGAACTTGCGAACAGATATCGGAAGTGAATCTTGCCAGGGAAATGAGGCACTGACACCCAGTTGGCCCAAACGAGCCTCTGATAAGTACAAGGCATTTAATTAATGTCCATCTATTTATTCCCTCTTGAAACATTTCAACATTTCCTGATGTCTTGAAGACGTCATGATAGGTTGACCTCGAGGTCAGGTTGAATATGATTTGTTTGCCATTTTCGCAGCTAATTTTGAAGTCCTTGAAGGGGAGTTGTCAGGAAAGATGGCGTCTGAGAACAGTGAAGTCAGATGACTATCACAAGATAATTTGAAGCACTATGGCCCATTGTGTATATATATAATATATATATATATATATATATATATATATATATATATATATATATATATATATATATATATATATATATATATATATATATCACACACACACACACACACACACACACATATATATATATATATATATATATATATATATATATATATATATATATATATATATATATATATATATATATATATATATATATATAAAATATAGATGCAAGTTAAAACTCCTTTAAACTATTTAAGATAATGGAATGGATGCATGCAAGTCTCCACTCCTATATATATGAGATAAAATATATGGAAAAATTCTGTACAAGTTCACACGTAAAATACAATTTGTGAAAAAATTCCCCACATAAGATACAGCTTAGGAAAAAATTCCACACGTACCATACAAGATGTGGAAAAATTCCATACGCTAGATAGAATTTATGGAAAAATTCCACACTTAAGATACAATATATGAAAAAATTCCACACTTAACACACAATATATGAAAAAATTCCATACTTAATATACAATATATGGAAACATTCCACACGTAAGGTACAATATATGGAAAAATTCTGTTTGTAAAATAAAATATACAGTAAAATTCCACACTTAAGATACAACATATGGAAAAATTCCACACTTAATACAGTATACAATACATGGAAAAATTCCACACGTAAGATACAATAAACGGAAAAATTCCATTTGTGAGATAAAATATATAGCAAAATTCCACACGTGAAATACAATATATGGAAAAATTCTAAAAATCAAGCCATAAAAAGTTAAATTCTGTTTTCATTCACCGAACACCGTCGTCGTTCTGACGCTCGGCCCAACCTCTACATATTGCGTAAAACTCTGACCGGACCGCTGAATTAGGCAATAAAACCAGTTGTTTCCAGCAAGCCCCGAAGGTTCCGGGTTACCAGAATCTCAGAATAAAAAAAAAAAAAGATAACATCGAACGAAAGATTAAACAGAAAACAGGTAAAAAATGCACCGAAGTTTCTTCGGCGCAAATGGGTTTTCTGTCCAGTGTATAATCAAGCCCACCGAAAATAGATCTATCTTTCGGTGGTCTCGGTATAATGCTGCATGACCCGCGGCCCATGAATCTTTAACCACGGCCCGGTGGTGGCCTGGCTTATATCGTTGCCAGGCGCAAGATTGTGGCTAACTTTAACCTTAAAAAAACTAAAAACTGTTGAGGCTAGAAGGCTGCACACGAATATTTTTAATTACACAAATATTTTCATTAGGGGTTTGTGTGAAATCCTAGAGTTTATCCCCAAGGGCAATATGGTTTCGTGAAAATCGGAGTTTCTGTGAGAATCTTTGAAATCTAGAGATTATTGTGACTATCGTTTTCATAATTTTGCTATGTAAATCAATATATTCAGTAGATATTCCATTATGGCATGAGACCAGTTTTCAAGCCACTGTGCAAGTCATTATTGAAAAACAATGCTTTAGCCACCAAATTATAAATGACTGATGTACAAAATAATCGAGTATAGAGAAAAACAGGTGTAAAATTCTACTTTCCTATAACATGCAAGAAAATGTATCAGGTACAAAGAAGATATGTTAGATTATTCTATGCCTAAAGGAATTGCATCTTACTCTAATCTTTTAAGCAACATACCTTAGGGCAATAGGAACAGGCTAAATTTGATGGCGGGACGAGAATGTGATACTCTTGAAAACAGCCAACCACTCTTAAAATTGCGAACTTGATAATCATTTTGTAGTAAAGAATTCCAACACTTCTGCTCCCTGGAAACACCATCTTGCTTCTGATGGGAACTAAGGCAACAGATCACTCTGTATGTAGTTTTGTTTGTCGTCAACACACAAGTCACTGGCGCCATCTGTTGGAGGAAAGTAAAATCAAAATATATTTCCCATTATTTCAAAGAACATTCGAAGGTGGGTGAAGTAATTTTGAATTACTTTCTTTTACCTGGATACTAATTAAAGAGTCTGTTCTTAAAGGATGTCTATGGGGGTTGAATAAACATGTAAATTACATCAGTAAAAATTATGTCATGTGACATCAGTGATTAAGAGCAAGATGGCGAACGAATTATGACTCAGAGAAGTTTGAAATCAAACTTCTCTCAAGTAAGCTGTAATGACAGGATCTTCTTCAACTTAAAGGAAAAGTGTTTAATTACAATAAACTACAATAAAACAACTTCATTCACCTTCATAACGGCGATACAACATAAATAAAAGAGCTAAACTATAATAATTTCCACTTCGGAATCGCTTCAACTCTTCAGTCGTCTAATTCGTCCGATTCCTCTGACTGGGACTCGGATTCGGATTCGTTCGGTTCGGGAGACTGGGCCTCGCCCTCGTAAGTGACCTCAGCCACGTAACCTGAGTCGCCCTCGACGTAATACTTGACCGTCTGGAGGCGCCCCTCGGGAAGGTGGACGAAGTACGACCCCTGAGTGTCGTCTCCGTCGTGGGATTCCTCGTGTCCGAACTCGTAGCTGAAGCTGTATTTGGCTTCGCTGGATTCGTAGGATTCCTCTGAGGAGGATTCCTGGAATGGGCACATTTGCAGTTTAATATGAATGATTAATAATAATAATAATAATAATAATAAACATAATAATAATAATAATAATAATAATAATAATAATAATAATAATTATTATTATTATTATTATTATTATTATTATTATTATTATTATTATTATTATTATTATTATTATTATTATTATTATTATTATTATTATTATTATTCAGAAGATAAATCCCTATTTATATGATTCAGTACCGAAATAGAATGATGTATCTAATGTTATGGATTATTCTGGAGATTACAATGGCCTTATGCCAGCACGGACCAGTGCCCCTTGAGCGGCCCCTAAGTGAAGTTTAAACCCGCAGACGAAATGACGAGGGTGATCTGTCTGAGACAATAAAAGCTTGACGGGAGAGACTGAAAAGTCTTATACGAGAACATTGATGAAACTCTACGGGGAAAGAGCCCCACATTTCAGTTAATGGGGCCAGTGGCAGTGAGACTGGCGGTTGGACACTTTCGGTCGTTCATTCAAACACAACCCGAAAGAAAAGCTGATTAAGGAACGAAGTTGAAAGAAAAGTGGGTGGAAATGGAAAAACAATTCAGTTACTAAACCTAAGGAGATGATGAAGGTAACAGATGACTGAATAAGGGAAAAGAATAGAGCAGAGTTTAAGGGAAGAGCAAGATCAGTGATAAGACAGAAAAATAACAAATAAGATAAAGGGAAAGTTTCGTGAAAAAGTAGATATCTCGAAGCAATATAAAACTGAAATAATAAAACAAAGATAATAAAAAGTAAATATGTCAATAAGAATGATAAATAAGAATTTCATGAATATGAGAGCTCTGGGTCTACCCTCAGTGTGGGGTAAGAAGAACAAAGAAGGTCAGCAGAACATGAAGAAGACAAGGGTTCAGGAAAAGTCTGCCGGAGGTCAGATGGCTGGAAGGTCGTGAGTGACGTCACATGGTGACAGGGGCCAGGGGTCAGAGTCTGTGATGGGTCAGTTGGTCTGAGCTGATTTTCCTCTAGGCAGGGAACTCCCTCGGGGCTTCTTGCTGGGGGTATTTCCTGAGGGAGGCAATGCCCATTGGGCTTTACCTACTGGGATGCCTTCTTTGGTCGAGTTATTGAAGGCTGTTCAGTTTTTAGAAGAGCTGTTTATAATAATAATAATAATAATAATAATAATAATAATAATAATAATAATAATAATAATAATAATAATAATGAAAACATCCCTGAACTCAAGCAGGAGACAAACTTCCTGCCAATGATGCTACGAACACCGACTAGACACAGTCCCTGAGACGCGATGACCTCAGCAATTCGACTGAGCAAAAGCCGCCAGCTGACTGAAGCCTTCTCCAGGAGATAGTAGGACATGAAGCCCTAAATTTATGAGCAAAGGGCACTGTCTGACTGAAGCCTCCTCCAGGAGATACAGGACATGAAACCCCGAGTTCAGAACCAGCCCCGAGAAATGGTCCAGGGTGTGGCTACTCACCACCGGGAAGCACGTGACGTCACTCACCACCTGTCGGCCTGCTGAGAGCGTCTATGGAATGCCCTAATGGAAATTTCAATCCGGTTTCTCTTTATTGTTCCGAGTCCAGAGGCTCACATCAGTCATCGTGCTCATTTTGACACCTTTGCATCACTTCTGAGCTGCCTTTTTGTAATGCCCGTGATAACATAAGGCTGTCTAAACATGTACCACCCAGGCAGCATTAATGATCAGATAAAATGTATTAAAATGCAAGGAGAATAATACTAGGTTAGTAATGCATTGCACCTTCGCTGGAACTTCCGAAATGATCTCACCATTAATGGAATATAGCTGGAACAGTCACCCGTATTCTTTGTGCCTGTTTATACTCTGTGCAAATGAAGTGTAGAGACGAACTTGAACCTGGCTGTCTCTGTCCTTGAGAACGACAGACTTAGATGAAGGACAGACAGACACTTGCAAGACCAATCCCCCAGAGACTGAGGTCATCAGACATTGAAAAGACTCATTTTGAAGTCAACGCCGCAAAGGAATCAATAGTATTTAATGAGACAAGTCTGAGGGAAGGTCTTCTGCCAAATTATTATTATTATTATTGAATAATAATAATAATAATAATAATATTATTATTATTATTATTATTATTATTATTATTATTATTATTATTATTATTATTATTATTATTATTATTATTATAAATAACAGATGTGTCCACACAACTTGATTTATAATCAAACTGTCTGTTTTTCTGATAATTCCTTTCTCTATAGTGGAAAGGTCGGGTAATAATTGTCTCACATTCATTTCATCAGAGGAAGGGAATAGACACATTCAGGAACGCTTTAACTTCAATAAGATAAACAGAGAAAATTATATAAAAGCTGAGGAAAAGTCAAATATGGCCGCCAATGTTTTTCTGCAGTTCATCACCCGACGGCCTCAACAAATTCTGAGATGTACCGAATTATAATAAGGCTGCTGTTTGTGCAGATGAAGAAGTTGGGCCTTATGCATAGACGGGAAACGACTTCCGGTCCTTGACATCCTCGTCTCGCAATTTTGGGGCATTTGGAGACGGACGCGTCTAAGAAGGGATCTCACTTGGGCCTCTGACTTCACGGTCGGAGTGAGTGAGTGAGTGCCCTGAGGGACTGAAGCTCAGTGCCCTGACTGCTTTTGTTGAAAGGGCTCCTTCTTTCTTTCACACTGCTCCTCATGGCACTCCACAAATGAAGAACTCGACAGGGTCACCCAGGTGTTCTTCATTAATGACGGTCATTCTAACTCTCAAACAGATAAGGAAATTCAAAGATCGTCGAGGAATGGCCCACTCCTCTAACTGCTCCGATATTAAAATCTTTGCATTTAAGATTAGAAGAAATAAAAGTGGGTTTAGCCTTTTGATGAAGAACAGCCCGACCCTACCTGCACACGACGCCCTTCAGAAAACTGAAGCGGACGATTAGTTCTTACGACATGTCCCAAAATGCCACTGAGGCCCTTATATTGTGACGGACCCTCGATGCGTCTCTCTGAGAGGATTATCAGCCTCGTTCAAGAAGGTGCCATTAGAAGGCGCTATACACACACACATACATATATATATATATATATAAATGTGTGTGTGTTTGTGTGTGTGTGTATATATATACTGTACATATGTCGTGAAACTAAGGCAATACCAGTAGTGTCTTTGCAACTGTATAATAGTGATATTGTAATCAAACCATGATTGTATTTCACATTAATAGAATGTTTAATATTTTTTTTAAATAATGATGCTATGAATGTATATCCAGTCAACAATGATAATCGTCTTTAGGACGAATGCATGAAGAAGCATGCAAGCAAAAATTGAATCGAAAATGACTGACATAACAACATCTGTATAATCCTGCACATTTTCAGCACTTTAGTTGAGGAGGTCTCTGAATTTATTTATGTTCATCCTTTTCGATGAATATAAGGAAAATATTTTACATATTAACAATACAATCTGTTATTCTTGGAGGATATTATGTATGTAAACAAAGCCATGCCATCTTTATGATTATTTTCGTATCATTTCCCTCTGAAATCTAAAAAGAAACGATGCAACTGTTTCCCGTAAATATTTGGCCTGAGACTTTGATCTCCAAGAACAGGAAGTGCAGGGAGGGAGGGTTGTCGGAACTGCCAATCTATATCATGCTTTGAAAGTTCGTGAACTAAAGATAATTCATTATTTCCAGTAAACCCCAGTTAAGTCAGAAACCTGAATATGTTATAAATAAACCTTAATCACATTATTTTACGCTCAGAACTACAATATTCTCGTCCAAAATACGATATGTTGAATTTCATTTTGTTGGGATGCCTGCATTTTCGGAGCTGCCAATCTATATTTAGCCTTTAAAGCAGAAGAATTAAAGGTAGTTTGGTATTTCACGTAGTCTGTAGTAAGTTCAGAAACCAGAATTTAAATCAATCACTTTCGATTCGATTATTTTAAGCTCAGAACTGCAATATTCTTGTCCAAAATACGATGTTGCATTTCACTTCGTTGGTCTGCCTGGATCTTCATATCGTCTATGACGGGCGGCGGCATTTTCGCTCTGGGGGAGGACTGTAGGCAAGTTGGTTTTTATCGTCTTCCCTGGCGTCGAATTTTGGGTCATTTTTCCTTTGCATGAAATACGCATTTCCAGCTGAAACTGAATTTAGCTATCACTATGGAATCATCATTTTAAATTATGAGAAAAAGATGGGAATAAGAATAATCTGATTGGTTTCCTCATCCATCTGTGAAAATGCAGTGGTCCAACTGCGCTGATTTTCTTAGGTGGCCAATAGGTGGCGTTAACGACTTGCTTATAGTCAAAATTACTGTCTATTTTTTGGTGGAGAAAGGACCGCATGGGGACCACGTGGCCGCCTTAGAGCATACGGAGGACGGAAGACATAATTAAAGTACGGTTCCATTAATGGATCATTTTGATACGATTTCATAACATAATTAGTGGAAAAACCTCAATTATCGTTGGTTTAGTTAGAAGGCTGAAACTGAACTCGTACTGGAGAGTAATTTAACCTTTGAACAAATGGTAATAACTTTCTATAATCACATGACCAATATAGTTTAGTTCCATTTACATGAAACTTCGTCAAGACTATTGGACAAATCCTGTATTCAGACCCGAATCATTCAATGACAAAAGAAATTCATGAACAGGTCATGCAATCATTTAATTCCAGAATGACTTTCTCAGAAGGCTGTTGTAAAGGACAACAAATATCCACACTCACTGCAATGTCCCAGACGGAAGTGCCGTGTGCAATATGCTAATAACAGGGGCAATACGGCAATGTTGCAATGAATGTGAAATTCACCGAAAATAGCGAAGCATTCTTTCCTTCTAACTGGGTAAAATGTTGGTCACTGGGCTTCTGATGACCGATTTGTAGAAGTTACAATGTTCTGCAATCTGCTTGCAAGACGGCAATGTTGAAAGCAAGCAAATATTCGTCAGCAGAGCTCTAGGAAATCGCCCCAGGATTCTTTCCTGGGAGCCAAACAGCTTTGCTTTGAAACTGGATAAAATGCAGTCTATTGGATTTTAGGAGGTCCACACTAACTTTTAAAGCTTCGAACTGAATAAAAAGCAGCCTACTGGGACTCTGATGACAAATATGCATTCGAAATCACAATATATTGCAATCTGCTTACAATGCGGCAAGGTTGCAGACAAACTCACAGCATACGAAATAGCAAGACAATGAGGCTGTTTTTGGGGAACGATCCAGCCTTTGCTTCAGACTAAAGAATGGCAAAGAGATCGATCTGTTGTGCCCAAAATGCAGTGGGAATTGTAGTAAATTACAACTTTCTTGCATTATTGCAACGTTGCAGGAGGTCTGGCAAAATTCATCAAGGCTGTAGCCCTTGGCAATTTTTTATGGGCCACAACGACCTTTCCTTCAAATTGGATAAAATACAAATGATGTTCTTCTAACGACGAATATGCATGGAAGTTTGCAATATATTTCAATATCCTTGCAAAACGGCAATGTTGCAAGCAATAAAAAGTTCAAAGTAGCAACTTTAGTATGATGTTTCCTGATAGCAAACCAACAATTCATTTTTGGAGTAAAATGCAGCCTAATGTTCTCTGTGCATAGAAAGTTGGAATAAATTGCAATTTCCTTGCAACAAGGAATGTTTCCAGCGAGGGAAAATTCGCCAAAATGGCAAGACTACGTACAGTATAGCCTTGGGACTTTTCCTCTTTCGCTTCAAGCTTGATAAAATGCAGTTGTGTATCGACCTTCTGATCACGAATAGGCAACAAAAATTCCTATATATTGCAATGCCCTTGCAATACGGAACTATTGCAAGCCAGGCAGCATTGGCAAGAATGGCAAGGATATACTGTAGACCAGTGGTTCTTAAAATTTTTTGCCTTGCGTCCCCTCTGCATTATGTATGGACCCCACGCCCCCTACCACTGAAAATTTTGCCAACTATAATCTATAAAAAATATGTTGTCTATTTGTATGCTATTATACTTATCATAACAATAAAAGACAATTCATAAACAAGATTTGAAATTAAAATTGACTTGTATTTTGAATTTTTTTGCATGTTTTGAGATAATAATTAGAAAATATATGGAAGCAGTGATAACGTTTTTGGCAATTTTGTAATTAACATCACAAATTAAAAAAATAATAGGCACCATCTGGCAACTCTGCTTGCGCCCCCCTTGGAAGCCGCGCCCCCCCGTTTAAGAATCACTGCTGTAGACTACGGATTTTTTCGTCGAACAAACCAACTTTTCCTTCAGACTGGATCGTTAATATGCCTACGAAACTGCAATATATCGCGATTTCCTTGCAATAAGGTAACGTTGCAATCAGACCATGATTCGTCATTAAGCAAAGCTACAGCCTAAGGAAGGAATATAGTTTGGGCCAAAGGCCAAACACTGGGACCCCTGAGATCATTCAGCGCTGGAAAGGAAATTGACAGTAAAAGGTTTGAAAGGTGAAGCAGGAGGAAGATCTTTTGCAGTTGCTATATGAACCAATTGTTAGGAGAGGGTGGATAGAAAGATGGAACAAAGATAATATGAAAGGAGGTACAGTAAAAGGAATAAAATGGGTTATAGCAGCTTGGGCCATGGAAGGGACGCTGCAAAGAACCTCAAGTAGTGCCTACAGTGCACCACATGAGGAGCATTGACAGCACTACTTCCCTATGTGCTATGGTCATCTTGAAGTTGGAAATGTTTTAAATTTGGTGCAGTTTGTGTCAAAGAGGACATATATACTTATTATTCTTCCAATATGTGCTGTGTCATCATATGCTGCATTCCAACTGCTCTGTGCAAATTCCTATTCCCATTGCAACCACAGACAGTCCTTCCTACCTTCGACATTGCCTGAAGGTTCTCAGATATTTCGGTTTCATAAAATAATGAAGCAAAAATTCATCAGTTTCAGCAGATGAGTTGAGGAGGAATCTCTATTTGAGCTGTTTAGGATGAATACTGGAAATATATCTTCAACACTAACAATATAGTTTGTTGATCTTAAATGTTTATTTTCGCAAGATTACTCCTCAACCCCCCACCCCGCTCAACCACCCCCAAAAATGAAAACTGTTAAAGGCATGACTTTGTTCCCTGCATGCATTTAGGGTCGGGGCAAAACACGCCACGATCGTTATGTCTACGAACAGTAACTGCAGAGTTGTCGGAACTGCCAATCTGTACGGCTTTTAAAGCTGGTGAATTCAAGCTATTTTATTATTCCAAGCAGTCTGTAGCCAGTTCAGAAATCTTAGTTTCAAATCAATGACTTTTTATTCAGTTGTCTCATGCTGAGAACTGTGACATTGCTGTTCAAAATGCGGTGTTGAATCTGATTATGTTGGTGTGCCTGCATGGGTCTTCTTCTTCTTCATGTCGTCTATGGTTCTCGTCTCATTTTTCTTTTATGAATGATTTATTACTAACTGGTATTTCATTTATTTATCTCAATATAAATATCATCTTATATAATGAGGGAAAACTTCTCATAAAAATAATTTAGCTAGATTTCACGCCCATCTTGGAAGATGCAGTGGTCCACTTGCGCTGGTTTTCTTAGGTAGCCAATAGGTGGCGATAACGACTTGCTTATAGTCAAAATTGCTGTACATTTTTTGGTGGAGAAAGGACCGCATGGGGACCACGTGGCCGCCTTAGAATATAGGGAGACTTGAAGACGAAACTGAAATCCGATTTCACTCATTATTTTGATACAGTTTTCTGAGATAATGAATGGAAAAGTCCCATTGTTCGCTTCTTAAGATAGAAGAATGAAAATGAACTCAAACTGAAACGAAATATTTAGCCTTTGAACACATTATTAACTCCCTATAATCACATGACCTGCACAGTTTAGTTTCCTATCTATAAAACTGAATCGAGACTACAAGCAATTGCTATATTTGTAACCACTTGATTAACCTACAAAATAAGGACATGAGAATGACCTGCAATCATTTCATTTCATGAACACGTTCTCAGGGGGATATTATCACGAACATCAATAAACATCAAAACAATATGGAAAAATTATGCCGTATCAATGGGATATTCATATGTGAACTAAGGACCAGAGAGAGAGAGAGAGAGAGAGAGAGAGAGAGAGAGAGAGAGAGGTGGGGTCATGTCCCCTGATGCAGATTGCTCTACAGTGCGCAATAAAAAGAATGACATTATTATAGAACAGAGTTATGATGACGTCACTTGCCAAGAGTTCTAAGACGTTTGTGGAAGTCTGTGGAAAGACATTTGTACTGATGTAACATCTATTGATGTAGAATGTAAAGAGGGTGAATGAAAGGAATGTTATATTTGAACGTTTGCCACCGTCCCTCGGGCAGTGCTGTAGAAGATTCAGAGAATCCTTCTGTTGATTCTTCAGGTGATAGTTTTGGTAAGCTGACCTATATAGCTATCGCATTACTAAGTACAGTCAGGTAGGATATGGTTGCGGAGAGAGAGAGAGAGAGAGTCACCCATTCGTGAAATAGTCATCACATATTCTATCTATCTATTGTCTATCTCTGACTTTTTATTGAACAGCAAGAAACATTATTGGTGTCGATGAATCTATCTATTAAATATCATGGAAAAATAATGACACACGTGTGAATAATAATAATAATAATAATAATAATAATAATAATAATAATAATAATAATAATAATCAACAAGGCAAAGGAAAGCTGAGAAGGAAATGAAGTTGAAGAAAGGAGAGTAACTGAAACTGGAAAGACAATTCAGGTGTTGGACCTCTGGACAACAGAATTTGGGGGACAAGTAGGGCCAGAGACAATACAGAAATGGTCAATGAAATCCTGTAAGCCTTTATTATTATTATTATATCCCTATTCATATGGAACAAGAAGCCCACTAAAGGGGCCATTGATTTGAAACTGAGGCTTCCAAAGAATATTAAGGAGTTCATTTGAAAGAAGGAATATTTCATATTTATCGATATCTCATAATTATTCCTTCCTCTTGGTAGTATACAAGAATGTGCTTTGTTTTTTTAAATCTATTCAACCTGGGGCAATAATGATTTAAGAAAATGTCATTAGATTGCTGTTTGTTTTCGTTCTACAATAAATGAAAATTTGATTATATTTGGCTACAAAGGCGATGCTGGAACGATCTAAAAGTTTCCTAAATTTTCCAGCTCCTGGAAGGACGAGAAAGAGAGAGAAATCATTAGCGCATGCGCCCAACGCTGCCATGGCTCAGAAAAATGCAAATTTCAGTCTCCGGAAACAAAATCAGATTAAAAACCAGGCGAAGATTTATACAGATGACTTCAGGAAACAATTTTATGCTCATGAAAATATGGACTACATGGCGGAGGAGCAGAATGGAGTCGACGACGTTCCAGCCTTAGGCGATTTATAAAGCGGGAATGTTTTTAATACTGTCACGTTTGGGACTAAGTTCTGCACTTAAGATAAGCACGGACAGGAATCAGGAGGAGAGGAGGACCCTGGAATAGAAACTTTCGAGGACTTTCACGAGAAGAAAGCAGAGAGAGAGAGAGAGAGAGAGAGAGAGAGAGAGAGAGAGAGAGAGAGAGAGAGAGAGAGAGCACGGACAGGAATCAGGAGAGGAGGACCCTGGAATAGAGACTTTCGAGGACTTTCACAAGAAGAAAGCAGAGAGAGAGAGAGAGAGAGAGAGAGAGAGAGAGAGAGAGAGAGAGAGAGAGAGAGAGAGGAGATTCGTAATGCCAGAACTACCTTCTGGATCAACAGATCGGTTAAGTCTCAAAGGAATCAAGAGGACTTTTCGCCGCCTTCGAATCCTTCCTTGAGTCAGTCACCAGCTCCTGGAGGCACGAGAGAGACGCCATGTATATCAGGAAAGGAAAGCAAAGAAGTGGCTGCAGCGATGCTGAAATGGCCTAAAACCTTCGGAGTCTTCCTTGAAAGTGCTTCAGAATCCTTCGGTCTCAGCTCCTGGAAGGGCGAGAGAGAAGAAGAGCCATTCGCGGATGCCCCCAGCGCTAGAGCTCAGTGGAACTCCAACTTCAGTCTCCAGAAGCAAGCTCCGAAATCCTTCGAGTCTCCTTGAAGCCTTCGGAGGTTTGGTGTCATATTCGAAAAGTAGGGATAAGGAGGGTCTGAACCACAAGGCAGAGGGGCCCAAAGGAGCCCTAAGGATGCCTTCCCTTGAAGGCACCCTTGACTGGGGAAGTTCCTCCTCAGAGGCTGCTTCCCTGGAGGTAGGCAGGTTTCCTGCCAGGCTGGGGAAGCGGGCCTGAGGAGGGCCTGAACAACAAGGCTGAGGGGCCCCAAGGTGCCCTAAGGAAGCCTTCCCTTGAAGGCAGCCTTGAGTGGGGAAGATCCTCCTCAGAGGCTGCTTCCCTGGAGGTAGGCAGGTTTCCTGCCAGGCTGGGGAAGCGGGCCTGGGGAGGTCCTGAACCACAAGGGTGAGTGGCCCAAAGGCGCCCTAGGGAAGCCTTCCTTTGAAGGCAGCCTTGACAGGGGAAGATCCTCCTCAGAGGCTGCTTCCCTGGAGGTAGGCAGGTTTCCTGCCAGGCTGGGGAAGCGGGCCTGGGGAGGTCCTGAACCACAAGGGTGAGTGGCCCAAAGGCGCCCTAGGGAAGCCTTCCTTTGAAGGCAGCCTTGACTGGGGAAGATCCTCCTCAGAGGCTGCTTCCCTGGAGGTAGGCAGGTTTCCTGCCAGGCTGGGGAAGCGGGCTTGGGGAGGGACTGAACCACAAGGCTGAGTGGCCCAAAGGCGCCCTAGGGAAGCCTTCCTTTGAAGGCAGCCTTGACTGGGGAAGATCCTCCTCAGAGGCTGCTTCCCTGGAGGTAGGCAGGTTTCCTGCCAGGCTGGGGAAGCGGGCCTGAACCACAAGGCTGAGGGGCCCCAAGGAAGCCTTCCCTTGAAGGCAGCCTTGACTGGGGAAGATCCTCCTCAGAGGCTGCTTCCCTGGAGGTAGGCAGGTTTCCTGCCAGGCTGGGGAAGCGGGCTTGGGGAGGGCCTGAACCACAAGGCTGAGTGGCCCAAAGGCGCCCTAGGGAAGCCTTCCTTTGAAGGCAGCCTTGACTGGGGAAGATCCTCCTCAGAGGCTGCTTCCCTGGAGGTAGGCAGGTTTCCTGCCAGGCTGGGGAAGCGGCCTGGGGAGGGTCTGAACCACAAGGCAGAGGGGTCCCAAGGTGCCCTAAGGAAGCCTTCCCTTGAAGGCAGCCTTGACTGGGGAAGATCCTCCTCAGAGGCTGCTTCCCTTCAGGTAGACAGGTTTCCTGCCAGGCTGGGGAAGCGGGCTTGGGGAGGGCCTGAACCACAAGGCTGAGTGGCCCAAAGGCGCCCTAGGGAAGCCTTCCTTTGAAGGCAGCCTTGACTGGGGAAGATCCTCCTCAGAGGCTGCTTCCCTGGAGGTAGGCAGGTTTCCTGCCAGGCTGGGGAAGCGGCCTGGGGAGGGCCTGAACCACAAGGGTGAGTGGCCCCAAGGCGCCCTAGGGAAGCCTTCCCTTGAAGGCAGCCTTGACTGGGGAAGATCCTCCTCAGAGGCTGCTTCCCTTCAGGTAGGCAGGTTTCCTGCCAGGCTGGGGAAGCGGGCCTGGGGAGGGCCTGAACCACAAGGCCGAGGGGTCCCAAGGAAGCCTTCCCTTGAAGGCAGTCTTGACTGGGGAAGATCCTCCTCAGAGGCTGCTTCCCTGGAGGTAGGCAGGTTTCCTGCCAGGCTGGGGAAGCGGGCCTGGGGAGGGCCTGAACCACAAGGGTGAGTGGCCCAAAGGCGCCCTAGGGAAGCCTTCCCTTGAAGGCAGCCTTGACTGGGGAAGATCCTCCTCAGAGGCTGCTTCCCTGGAGGTAGGCAGGTTTCCTGCCAGGCTGGGGAAGCGGCCTGGGGAGGGCCTGAACCACAAGGCTGAGTGGCCCCAAGACGCCCTAGGGAAGCCTTCCCTTGAAGGCAGCCTTGACTGGGGAAGATCCTCCTCAGAGGCTGCTTCCCTGGAGGTAGGCAGGTTTCCTGCCAGGCTGGGGAAGCGGGCCTGAGGAGGGCCTGAACCACAAGGCTGAGGGGTCCCAAGGAAGCCTTCCCTTGAAGGCAGTCTTGACTGGGGAAGAGCCTCCTAAGAGGCTGCTTCCCTGGAGGTAGGCAGGTTTCCTGCCAGGCTGGGGAAGCGGGCCTGAGGAGGGCCTGAACCACAAGGTTGAGTGGCCCAAAGGTGCCCTAGGGAAGCCTTCCTTTGAAGGCAGCCTTGACTGGGGAAGATCCTCCTCAGAGGCTGCTTCCCTGGAGGTAAGCAGGTTTCCTGCCAGGCTGGGGAAGCAGCCTGGGGAGGGCCTGAACCACAAGGCTGAGTGGCCCCAAGGCGCCCTAAGGAAGCCTTCCCTTGAAGGCAGCCTTGACTGGGGAAGATCCTCCTCAGAGGCTGCTTCCCTGGAGGTAGGCAGGTTTCCTGCCAGGCTGGGGAAGCGGGCTTGGGGAGGGCCTGAACCACAAGGCTGAGTGGCCCAAAGGTGCCCTAGGGAAGCCTTCCTTTGAAGGCAGCCTTGACTGGGGAAGATCCTCCTCAGAGGCTGCTTCCCTTCAGGTAGGCAGGTTTCCTGCCAGGCTGGGGAAGCGGGCCTGGGGAGGGTCTGAACCACAAGGCTGAGTGGCCAAAGGCGCCCTAGGGAAGCCTTCCCTTGAAGGCAGCCTTGACTGGGGAAGATCCTCCTCAGAGGCTGCTTCCCTGGAGGTAGGCAGGTTTCCTGCTAGGCTGGGGAAGCGGGCCTGGGGAGGGCCTGAACCACAAGGCTGAGTGGCCCAAAGGCGCCCTAGAGAAGCCTTCCTTTGAAGGCAGCCTTGACTGGGGAAGATCCTCCTCAGAGGCTGCTTCCCTGGAGGTAATCAGGTTTCCTGCCAGGCTGGGGAAGTGGGCCTGAGGAGGGCCTGAACCACAAGGGTGAGTGGCCCAAAGGCGCCCTAATGAAGCCTTCCCTTGAAGGCACCCTTGACTGGGGAAGATCCTCCCCAGAGGCTGCTTCCCTGGAGGTAGGCAGGTTTCCTGCCAGGCTGGGGAAGCGGCCTGGGGAGGGCCTGAACCACAAGGCTGAGTGGCCCCAAGACGCCCTAGGGAAGCCTTCCCTTGAAGGCAGCCTTGACTTGGGAAGATCCTCCTCAGACGCTGCTTCCCTGGAGGTAGGCAGGTTTCCTGCCAGGCTGGGGAAGCGGGCCTGAGGAGGGCCTGAACCACAAGGCTGAGGGGTCCCAAGGAAGCCTTCCCTTGAAGGCAGTCTTGACTGGGGAAGATCCTCCTAAGAGGCTGCTTCCCTGGAGGTAGGCAGGTCTCCTGCCAGGCTGGGGAAGCGGGCCTGAGGAGGGCCTGAACCACAAGGCTGAGTGGCCCAAAGGTGCCCTAGGGAAGCCTTCCTTTGAAGGCAGCCTTGACTGGGGAAGATCCTCCTCAGAGGCTGCTTCCCTGGAGGTAAGCAGGTTTCCTGCCAGGCTGGGGAAGCGGGCCTGGGGAGGGCCTGAACCACAAGGCTGAGTGGCCCCAAGGCGCCCTAGGGAAGCCTTCCCTTGAAGGCAGCCTTGAGTGGGGAAGATCCTCCTCAGAGGCTGCTTCCCTGGAGGTAGGCAGGTTTCCTGCCAGGCTGGGGAAGCGGGCTTGGGGAGGGCCTGAACCACAAGGCTGAGTGGCCCAAAGGTGCCCTAGGGAAGCCTTCCTTTGAAGGCAGCCTTGACTGGAGAAGATCCTCCTCAGAGGCTGCTTACCTTCAGGTAGGCAGGTTTCCTGCCAGGCTGGGGAAGCGGGCCTGGGGAGGGTCTGAACCACAAGGCTGAGTGGCCCAAAGGCGCCCTAATGAAGCCTTCCTTTGAAGGCAGCCTTGACTGGGGAAGATCCTCCTCAGAGGCTGCTTCCCTGGAGGTAGGCAGGTTTCCTGCTAGGCTGGGGAAGCGGGCCTGGGGAGGGCCTGAACCACAAGGCTGAGTGGCCCAAAGGCGCCCTAGAGAAGCCTTCCTTTGAAGGCAGCCTTGACTGGGGAAGATCCTCCTCAGAGGCTGCTTCATTGGAGGTAGGCAGGTTTCCTGCCAGGCTGGGGAAGTGGGCCTGAGGAGGGCCTGAACCACAAGGGTGAGTGGCCCCAAGGCGCCCTAATGAAGCCTTCCCTTGAAGGCACCCTTGACTGGGGAAGATCCTCCTCAGAGGCTGCTTCCCTGGAGGTAGGCAGGTTTCCTGCCAGGCTGGGGAAGCGGGCCTGAGGAGGGCCTGAACCACAAGGCTGAGGGGCCCCAAGGTGCCCTAAGGAAGCCTTCCCTTGAAGGCAGCCTTGAGTGGGGCAGATCCTCCTCAGAGGCTGCTTCCCTGGAGGTAGGCAGGTTTCCTGCCAGGCTGGGGAAGCGGCCTGGGGAGGGCCTGAACCACAAGGCTGAGTGGCCCCAAGGCGCCCTAGGGAAGCCTTCCCTTGAAGGCAGCCTTGACTGGGGAAGATCCTCCTCAGAGGCTGCTTCCCTGGAGGTAGGCAGGTTTCCTGCCAGGCTGGGGAAGCGGGCCTGGGGAGGGCCTGAACCACAAGGCTGAGGGGCCCCAAGGTGCCCTAAGGAAGCCTTCCCTTGAAGGCAGCCTTGAGTGGGGCAGATCCTCCTCAGAGGCTGCTTCCCTGGAGGTAGGCAGGTTTCCTGCCAGGCTGGGGAAGCGGCCTGGGGAGGGCCTGAACCACAAGGCTGAGTGGCCCCAAGGCGCCCTAGGGAAGCCTTCCCTTGAAGGCATCCTTGACTGGGGAAGATCCTCCTCAGAGGCTGCTTCCCTGGAGGTAGGCAGCTTTCCTGCCAGGCTGGGGAAGCGGGCCTGAGGAGGGCCTGAACCACAAGGCTGAGGGGCCCCAAGGTGCCCTAAGGAAGCCTTCCCTTGAAGGCAGCCTTGACTGGGGAAAATCCTCCTCAGAGGCTGCTTCCCTGGAGGTAGGCAGGTTTCCTGCCAGGCTGGGGAAGCGGGCCTGGGGAGGGCCTGAACCACAAGGCTGAGGGGCCCCAAGGTGCCCTAAGGAAGCCTTCCCTTGAAGGCAGCCTTGAGTGGGGCAGAGCCTCCTCAGAGGCTGCTTCCCTGGAGGTAGGCAGGTTTCCTGCCAGGCTGGGGAAGCGGCCTGGGGAGGGCCTGAACCACAAGGCTGAGTGGCCCCAAGGCGCCCTAGGGAAGCCTTCCCTTGAAGGCATCCTTGACTGGGGAAGATCCTCCTCAGAGGCTGCTTCCCTTCAGGTAGGCAGGTTTCCTGCCAGGCTGGGGAAGCGGGCCTGGGGAGGGCCTGAACCACAAGGGTGAGTGGCCCAAAGGTGCCCTAGGGAAGCCTTCCTTTGAAGGCAGCCTTGACTGGGGAAGATCCTCCTCAGAGGCTGCTTCCCTGGAGGTAGGCAGGTTTCCTGCCAGGCTGGGGAAGCGGGCCTGGGGAGGGTCTGAACCACAAGGCTGAGTGGCCCAAAGGCGCCCTAGGGAAGCCTTCCTTTGAAGGCAGCCTTGAGTGGGGAAGATCCTCCTCAGAGGCCGCTTCCCTGGAGGTAGGCAGGTTTCCTGCCAGGCTGGGGAAGCGGGCCTGGGGAGGGCCTGAACCACAAGGCTGAGGGGCCCCAAGGTGCCCTAAGGAAGCCTTCCCTTGAAGGCAGCCTTGAGTGGGGAAGATCCTCCTCAGAGGCTGCTTCCCTTGAGGTAGGCAGGTTTCCTGCCAGGCTGGGGAAGCGGCCTGGGGAGGGCCTGAACCACAAGGCTGAGTGGCCCCAAGGCGCCCTAGGGAAGCCTTCCCTTGAAGGCACCCTTGACTGGGGAAGATCCTCCTCAGAGGCTGCTTCCCTGGAGGTAGGCAGGTTTCCTGCCAGGCTGGGGAAGCGGGCCTGAGGAGGGCCTGAACCACAAGGCTGAGGGGCCCCAAGGTGCCCTAAGGAAGCCTTCCCTTGAAGGCAGCCTTGAGTGGGGAAGATCCTCCTCAAAGGCTGCTTCCCTGGAGGTAGGCAGGTTTCCTGCCAGGCTGGGGAAGCGGCCTGGGGAGGGCCTGAACCACAAGGCTGAGTGGCCCCAAGGCGCCCTAGGGAAGCCTTCCCTTGAAGGCATCCTTGACTGGGGAAGATCCTCCTCAGAGGCTGCTTCCCTGGAGGTAGGCAGGTTTCCTGCCAGGCTGGGGAAGCGGGCCTGAGGAGGGCCTGAACCACAAGGCTGAGGGGCCCCAAGGTGCCCTAAGGAAGCCTTCCCTTGAAGGCAGCCTTGAGTGGGGCAGATCCTCCTCAGAGGCTGCTTCCCTGGAGGTAGGCAGGTTTCCTGCCAGGCTGGGGAAGCGGCCTGGGGAGGGCCTGAACCACAAGGCTGAGTGGCCCCAAGGCGCCCTAGGGAAGCCTTCCCTTGAAGGCATCCTTGACTGGGGAAGATCCTCCTCAGAGGCTGCTTCCCTTCAGGTAGGCAGGTTTCCTGCCAGGCTGGGGAAGCGGGCCTGGGGAGGGCCTGAACCACAAGGGTGAGTGGCCCAAAGGTGCCCTAGGGAAGCCTTCCTTTGAAGGCAGCCTTGACTGGGGAAGATCCTCCTCAGAGGCTGCTTCCCTTCAGGTAGGCAGGTTTCCTGCCAGGCTGGGGAAGCGGGCCTGGGGAGGGTCTGAACCACAAGGCTGAGTGGCCCAAAGGCGCCCTAGGGAAGCCTTCCTTTGAAGGCAGCCTTGACTGGGGAAGATCCTCCTCAGAGGCTGCTTCCCTGGAGGTAGGCAGGTTTCCTGCCAGGCTGGGGAAGCGGGCCTGGGTAGGGTCTGAACCACAAGGCTGAGTGGCCCAAAGGCGCCCTAGGGAAGCCTTCCTTTGAAGGCAGCCTTGACTGGGGAAGATCCTCCTCAGAGGCTGCTTCCCTGGAGGTAGGCAGGTTTCCTGCCAGGCTGGGGAAGCGGGCCTGGGGAGGGCCTGAACCACAAGGGTGAGTGGCCCAAAGGTGCCCTAGGGAAGCCTTCCTTTGAAGGCAGCCTTGACTGGGGAAGATCCTCCTCAGAGGCTGCTTCCCTTCAGGTAGGCAGGTTTCCTGCCAGGCTGGGGAAGCGGGCCTGGGGAGGGTCTGAACCACAAGGCTGAGTGGCCCAAAGGCGCCCTAGGGAAGCCTTCCTTTGAAGGCAGCCTTGACTGGGGAAGATCCTCCTCAGAGGCTGCTTCCCTGGAGGTAGGCAGGTTTCCTGCTAGGCTGGGGAAGCGGGCCTGGGGAGGGCCTGAACCACAAGGCTGAGGGGACTCAGGGTGCCCTAAGGAAACTATCCCTTTAGGGTTCCTTTGTCAGGGGAAAGACCTCCTCAGATTCTCGGATGACGTCATCAAGTGAGGAAAAAGAAAAGTGAGGAAAAATATGCTTTATCTTCTCACGTGACAATGATGACGTCATTGCAACCACTTTTAATAAATACAATAATATAATAATGATAATATATCAACAATAATAATAAGGCAACTAAGGGAGAGAGAGAAAGAGTGTGAGTGAGCGTCAGTCTTGCGAGCATCAGTCTAACGAGCGTCAGTCTTGCAAGTGTCGGTCTAACAAGCGTCAGTGAACATCATTCTTGCATGTGTCAGTCTAATGAGCATCAGTGAGAGAGAGAGAGAGAGAGAGAGAGAGAGAGAGAGAGAGAGAGAGAGAGAGAGGTCATGGCGTGTAAGTTATTATAGGCCTCTGTGATTCTTCTTCTTCTTTTATCGGCTGATTTCCTCAAGAGAGACACAACTCTCTCTCTCTTATGTCTGTCTCCATTCCTCTCCTTCTCCATCTGAGGGAAAAGGAGTCATGGCTATCAATCAGATATTCGCGGTGGGGGGGGGGCGGTGGGACGGCGATTGCCGTACGCACCTTAATCTGAATATATCATAATAATAATATAATAATAATTCAACGAAGGAAAAGCAAAGTAAATCAACCTCAACTATGAGAAGTTCACCTAAACTTCCTTCCCGGCCGATTCCCAGTCGACGAGTTGCTGGAGGTGGGTGCTGGGGAATAAAGGCGTCACTCACAGCATTTCTGTTGACATGTCCCGGAAAACCCCATAAATAATAATAATAATAATAATAATAATAATAATAATAATAATAATATCCCCTTTGTCTGTCATGACATCTCTTAGATAGACATATATATTTAGATATCAACAAACAATGGGGTATTTTGTCTTATTTTTCTCGTTCCTGAGGGACGTCTTTAGCAGTGGAAATGAAAGCTTCACTTTCATCAAATGAAAGCCTTTTCAAAGAGGGTCCAGATTCGACATTCGAAAAGGAGTTTGTTGGAAAATTGAATATGGTTTTATTTGTATGGTTCATTGGCTTGAGAGAGAGAGAGAGAGAGAGATGGTCTAAGTGTCCAGAGAGAGAGGGAGAGAGAGAGAGATGTTCTAAGTGTCTAGAGAGAGAGAGAGACAGAGAGCGAGATATGTTCTGAGTGGAGAGAGAGAGAGAGAGAGAGAGAGAGAGATGTTCTAAGTGGAGAGAGAGAGAGAGAGAGAGAGATGTTCTAAGTGTCTAGAGAGAGAGAGAGAGATCGGTCAGTGGAAATGTAACGTAGGAGACGGCCACTGCGTTCGTGTGCAGGACTCCGATCCTGACTTCAGCTTAACTAAAGTAGTGATGACGGCACTTTTTGTAAGTGCCAAGTGACGGAGAATAATGAAGTGACTGACACTTAAGGACTGAAGTACGAAAGGATATAATGAATTAAGGATCGCCTCGTGCTACGGTTGACGGACTCCAGCCGATAAGTCTGAGCCAATCAAGCGATGTGAACAGGATAACTGGAGACGTTAATTAAGATAGTCGTCAGTTCGTTTTGAATTTTGAATCATCCTTGAAGCCTTTTGCCGCCCAACCCTTTTCCCCCCACACAAACCAACACCTTCCCACACCCACACACGCCCACACTCTGCAGAAAGAGGGCTTCCTTGTTATGAAAACCAGCCGATGGACGAAGGAGGAGGAAGAATCACATCGGCCTAAAAGGCTTCCCTCTACTCTATCATGACCTGCCTTCTCTCACTAATTGACACAATTATTCATTATTATTATTATATTATTATTATTATTATTATTATCCTTACAGTGACCAGCTGAGCAGGTAAAAGTAGTTTCCTTCTTGGACAGTTGGAGAATGGCTTAGTTCTTGAACCTGCAAGTAAATGAATATAGGAACCGGGTTATGTATGGTCAGACTACAGTGGAATCTCTCTCTCTCTCCAAACTCAAAAATAATTCTTCCCTAAATGATGACAACAATCATACGTACGTGTCCATAAGTCGAGAAACGTGTTATGCGTGACTTCCATCGAAATTCGGGCAGGACCAGGATTCCCTTCCTCAAACACTCATTAATTAAAAATGTGGATAAAGAATAACGCCTTTATCACGGTCGAGAATTGCTCTTAACTGAAAGAGTTTTCCCTGACGCAAGTCACAACTCACCTGCTTCTGGAGAGTCAATTTCTTTATCGATAATATTGTTAGGCGCCATGAAGTGGGCCAGCTGCTCTGAGAAGCATTTTCTGGGGGGCCGTTGTAAAGAATTGTTATTACTTGGGGTCACGTGGTGCT
>JANJGK010008626.1:0-15000 GCA_039081455.1 Macrobrachium rosenbergii
ATATATATATACACACATATATAATATATATACACACATATATATATTGTGACACACACACATTCCTATATATAGAAGTGAATGATATTAAATGGTAGACATATGTATTAAAGTAAGAGGAAAATGTTACAGGTCTAGCACCTTAATGATACAAGGATACTACTGATTAGGAAAACGTATCAAGCATTGCTTATCACACTCAACAACGAAGCACTTAACATGATTAAACTACATTTATTCATGAAATGTAATATCGAATTGGAATCCCCACGCTCCCCCCCCCCGCTTTTTTTGAATCAGTGTCTCTACTCATGACATACAGTATAATGGTACGTGTTGGAGATTCGTAAGAAAAACCCTGCGTTATATGCTGGACACAACGAGTTACCATTAAGCTAAAAATTAGAACTGTACCGATTATGTATATAATGCTCGTTTTAGTATTCAGTAAATATTCTTCACTTATGTCGTCCCAAGTAGATTCAACTGGTTTTCAACCTGTTTTATATTGTACATCCTAAAGTATGCCACTGTTCGAATACATAAATGCACTTATGACAACTTTTTAAAGTAATTTAGATTTATATATTTATATTTACATATGTATATTTATGTATACTTAAGCTTAAGAACTAATTACTGACCAGCTGTTCTTTCTTATCAAGCTAATTTATTATCATGCCAGAAACATGACAGAATATTAATATTAATATTTGTTCATTTTCGTCGAACTAACTCATTATCAAGCCAGAAAAACAAACAATAGAATATTATTACTAATAAAATACTTTTACCTAATTCCTCCAGATGTGAAATCCCTCAAAATGCTACAAGACCTAATTAGAGTATCATTATCAACGGTATTTGTTCCTTCTCATCTAAGTAACTCATTATAAAGCCAGAAGCATAATGGAATATCATTATTAATTCTATTTATTTCTCTAATTCATGAAAATGTGAAATCCCTCGGAACACTATACTTATTTAAGAACCAATTAGAATATTTTTTATCAATAATATTTGTTCCTTCTCATCAAACTAACTCATTATAACTAATAATATTTTTCCCTAATTCATCCAAATATGAATTCCTTCACACTACCTCGACAATATTCCCTTAAGCTCCGGCTGGTTGGAGTTCGTCCTCATTTCAGTCGTTCAGGAGACGAAACCTTTAAAGACCTGAAGTTGGCGCTGCGGTCTTCGGGCTTATGTCAGCGGTAATAATGTGAGGGAGAATTTAATTAGTGATATTTCCTTAATGAGCTGACAGCCCTGTCCTTTCCCTTGTCATTTTGTTTGGATTCCCTTTGTCCACAGTGTACTGAACTTCTAATCTCTGTCTGTCGGTCTGTCTCTTATGAGTATTCCCGTGTCATTTTGTTTGGATTCAATTTGCCCATAGGACACTGAGCTTCTAACCTCTCTCTCTCTTCTCTCTCTCTCTCTCTCTTATGCATATTCCTTTGTTTGTCTAACAACTTTTGCAGAACAAAGAATTCTTACAAAAGAGCAGCTAAGAGATACTCATGGTAGCATGTGTCTTAAAAAGGAGAAACAAACCCACAGATGTGTAAGTGTACCAATATTTATTATTAAATATATTTACAGTTACATAACTTTAGATTTGTTTCTCTAAATGAACATCACGTGGAGATAATAAAGAAAATTCATATATCGCCTTTTATTTTCACAGTTTTTACAACTGGAGGTATATGTTTCTAAAAGGGGAGTATCAGTGTTTCGTATATATGGCTGCTCTGTACCTGGGGAACTCTCAATTGAGTGATTGCCTTTAGATTGAAGCAAGACTAACCTTTCCTTGTATGGAGGTCTGTCCTCTTATCAGGAAGGCTCCTCAAACGCTGTCCTTCTCGACTGAGTTGAATGAAAGGCTTCCTGTTGAACAACCGACCTTCTGTTACCATTTCAGATTGCCAATGCTTCAGGTGAGGGAGGTCTCAGATGGGTAAGGGTAAAACCTCTTGGGTTCTCAACAACCCTTCAGGAATGAGGGTACCGTCCTGTCTCTCGCCCCTTTTCATGGTATCAAGACGTTTGGGCTCAATAATTGCTCCTGTGGACTGGTGAGTGCTCATAATTTTTTCCTCTTTGTGGATACCAGTGGCAGTAGTAACTAAGTACTCGATATCTAAGGCCTCTCCTGGTCGTAGAAGGTAATGAAGCTTATCAGGTTTACATGTTTACATAATTATTAGATGGGCATTATACCCGGAGGTGTATTCAGACAGATTTTTCTGTTTCTTGGGAAATCCACTGCAGTCTAAAGAATTATTTGATTAATGCACATGCATCAACACAGTGGAAAATGTTTACAGGAACATTTTGAGGACAACACTACAAATAAGAGGGGAAAGTGACCTATTATTATTATTATTATTATTATTATTATTATTATTATTATTATTATTATTATTATTATTATTATTATTATTATTCAGAGGATAAACCCCTGTCCACATGGAACAGGCAAACAGGGGCCGTTGTCTTGAAACTAAAGCGTCCAAAGAATGTGGTGTTCATTTGGAAGAAGTTAAAGAAGGTAATAGGAAATACAGAAGTAAGAGATCATTTTTCAGAAAGAAAAAAAAGGATAAATTAACAAATCAGTAGATAAACAGATAACAACGCAAACAAATTACTCAAGCACAAAGGCATTTATTGTAGGTCAGTAAGGCATTGCATCTTCGCTTGAACTTCCGAGATTCAAATTGAACAGCATCCTTAGGGAGGCTGTTCCACCTCCCGAACTGAGAGGTTCGACAGCGAGGCACATTTACTGTATGTTGGTGCTGCTGTTCAGCAAACTTGGTCGCTCTCGGCAGGAGAAGAGGATCAGGGTTCAAACGTGATTGCTAAGTTCTCTGTTAAAATACTGCTTATAAAAACTGACAGACGAGAGACTAGATAAAAAAATCTAATATTTGTAAAGTCAAGGTTGTCTGCGAAACAGCATTACGTGAGCGAAGTTGAAATTTCAGAGACGGCAAATGGAAACACTAATTCCAGTTGAATGGGGGCGAGAGAGAGAGAAATTTAAACTACTTGCATTACCAGAGTTGGAGAGAGAGAGAGAGAGACAAAAAACTTCAGGTGCTAACTGGCAGAGCGAAAAATAAAACATTTTAGTTTCCGTTCAGTTATGTGCCTGACCTTTTGAGAGCAGCGACTGGAATATCTTCAGCATTTCGAGGCATTTGTTGGAAATGAAGGCAACGAATTGCAACTGCAATAGTCGCTGGGCCATTTACCGTCGCCTTTGTTTCACTTTTCCTCTTTTACCTCTCCGTAAATAGCTTTTCCTCCTTTATTTCCTTTTACCTCTTTGTAAATAGCTTTTCCACTTTTATTTCCTCTTTTACCTCTTTGTAAATAGCTTTTGCTCTTTTATTTCCTCTTTTACCTCTTTGCAAATATCTTTTCCTCTTTTAATTCCTCTTTTACCTCTTTGTAAATTTATGCGGACAGATTTACGAGTGGAGAAAGACTTTTTTTTTTAAACACTTAAGTTCAAGGGAATGTTAAATGAATGTATAGGATAACATACGAACAAATTCACATAAGGTTAAAAAAAAAAAAAGCTGAGTCGCCTGTAAATGAGAGTATGTGAGTATCGTCATGTATAACTGGATGAAAAAGTTCCCCGTCATTTCATACAAAAAAAAAAAAAATAAGAAGAAGATGAGCTCATTGATGTGAAAAACGTCCGTCGCAGTTAATCTTCCCCTTTTCATTCTCATGGACGGAGTACAGATTAAATTTCACCTTTAAATACATCAAATTTAATGATGTCAAATTTTCTTTTTGCTCACTAGGCAAGCATTCAATGCAGAAAATTCTTTTCAGAACTTATGCATTTTGCAAAAAAAAACTCCCAAATCAAAAACATCTCGAACAAATTTATCACAAGCAATGGTCACATTTTTTTTGGAAAGAGTTTTTGATAAGTTGTGGCCGATACCTCACCATGAAACACTCTTTATTTTCTGCTATTAGTTCCTTGCAATCTGAAAAAAATATATAATTGTCATGTAGGTTTAAAAATGACAACGAAGGTTCATGAAAGCTAGCAAACTCGTATCAGTCACTGATATTATTCATACTTGTCGAATGTGAATTGAAATTCCGTATATATGTATATAATATATATATATATATATATATATATATATATATATATATATATATATATATATATATATATATATATATATAAATATATATATATATATATATAAATATATATATATATATATATATATATATATATATACAGTATATATATATATATATATATATATATATATATATATATATATATATATATATATATATATATATATATATATATATATATACAATACATATATATATATATATATATATATATATATATACAGTATATATATGTATACATACACACATATATATATATACAAACATATATACAAACATACACACAGGCCTTTTTGTTTTTTCAACAGTAGTCCTTAGACTAAACAACTTGGACGGCCCTGCTCTAGAGGAAAAAAAATAAGGAAAATGTGATAAATGCGGCAATATATAGTTGAGACTCGTGGCCCAGTCAGATTGTACAAACTCCTCCAAATTTTTTTTGTTGGTTCAGAAAGTTTATGAAACTAATTTCGAGTCAGAGGAGATAAAAGTACATAAGTTCCGTCCACTCATAATGAAACTTAGTCGAGTGGGAAATACCTTCTTGGGGAGTAATAATAGTTTCAAAGGCCTACAATAATAGGAGAAATACTTTTTTAACACAGTTAAATGGTCTCTTTTTTCGTCTGGTTAAGAAAAGAGCAATTATTTATATATATATATATATGTATATATATATATATATATATATATATATATATATATATATATATATATATATATGTATATATATATATCATATATATATATATATATATATATATATATATATATATATATATATATATATATATATGTATATGTATACATGTATATATATACAATATATATGGTGGCCTATCAATAATAAAAAAATATTGAATATCAAGTCACATAGTTTCTTGGCTAAAAAGGTGTCTGTCTTGAGATACTTTCTTTCCCACATTTTTCATCGAATAAAAATTGTGGCTTTGCACTCACTGGTTTCTTGCTTCGAGGCTTAAAGCTGGTAGATAATGTACCTTTCGGTGACGCGAATAATGATTTCCACTCTGATAAATGGAAGACCATTCTTTGGAGAATATCTCAGGGAGGAGAGATGATTAATCTCTCTCTCTCTCTCTCTCTCTCTCTCTCTCTCTCTCTCTCTCTCTCTCTCTCTCTCTCTCTCTCTCTCTCTCTCTCTCTCAGCTTAAGCCGGGGATCTTCAATATTACTTCCTCAATTTCCGTCGATGGTGGCGCCCTCTTGTCATTTTTAAGCATGCTAAAGTGAATTATACTCTGTCTTACGAATTATGCAACGGAACACACCTTCATTTGCAAAATAACTCAGAAAGGGGAACAAATTCATCTAATCATTTCCCCGAATAATACCTCTTCGTTAGTCGGTCCATGATTCGCAGAAACCGAGGAAGAATGTTTTCATAATTCATGCGGGAAGCGAAAGTCATTTCTCGACGGAAGATTATTATTATTATTATTATTATTATTATTATTATTATTATTATTATTATTATTCAGAAGATGAACCCTATCCATATGGAACAAGAATCCCACCACAGGGGCCACTGACTTGAAATTCAAGAAGCTTCCAAAGAATATTATTATGGTGTCCATTCGAAAGAAGTAACAGAATGCAATGGGAAATTCAGAAAGAACAGATCAGTTATTGGAAAAACAAATGAACTAACAAGAGGCAAATAATAGACTACGATGTTTCTTTTGTATCTAAGACTGCAAACTCAGAAGTTAATTAGAGGAAGCGGAAAGCATCGAGCATTGCTTTGAACCCTTGCTTCTTCTGCCGTCTGTCATTGGGAGGGAAAGTGTTGCTCTTTTCCTGATTCGATTTCGTCCTTTTCATCTGAGTCTGAAGCTTCAACGACGTCTTCAAGGGCTTCTTCAATATCACTCTTTTTATTTAACGAAGGCGTTATTACGAGTGCCGTATGAAGTCCGAATTCTAATAATGTCTTGTGTATGACCGTTTTGGTGGCGTGCAGTTTAATGAAGTTCTAGCAGATGCTGAATGTGTCATATATATATATATATATATATATATATATATATATATATATATATATATATATATATATATATATATATATATATCTTCTTCTTCTTCGTCTTTAACGTGCATTTTTCCCATTATTATATGGGGTAACACGATGCCTTCTTTTGAAGGACTTTGATTTGGCGGTGGGGTAGGCCGTAGCCTCGATCGGCTGCCCTGCCAGACATCGCTTAGACCCCTGTAGCGAATGTGTACATGTTACCAAACCCCCAGCTCCCTTTCTCCCAGCAGCGAGGAGAACTGGGCGAGTAGGTTGACAGTTCGAGACGTGTGAGGTGTCTGTTATGTTTTTGAAGGTGTTGGAGTGGCTTTGTTTATGTGTGTATTAATCTGTAACACCCATTTGCTTTCAGCAACCCTATCCGTTGATTACATACATAATCCCGGGGTGTCTACACGGATAGCAAAGTGTCCACCTCTCTGACCGGTCGGCTGCGGGGATTGAACCCTCGCCATAGACTTCTATGAAGTCTGAGGTTGCTGCTTCTACCAACCGAGCCATCGAGGCTCCATATATATATATATATATATATATATATATATATATATATATATATATATATATATATATATATATATATATATATTCATATTATATTTATATATATGTGTGTGTATACGTACATATAGAATATTTCATTATATATCGTTTTAACAAAATATCCACGCGAATAAAAAGTTATTTCATCAAAGTGATGGAAATAAATATGCGACAGGCTTGTGCTGCAAATTACTTCGTGAGCCCTAAAAGAAATCACGAGTTCCGTTCATGAAAATCTAGACGCTGTATTTTAAACTGCCATGAAAGACAAGCATAAGAAGGGAGTAGGAAATATAAAAATAATATTTGCAAAGTAGCGATTTCAAGGATATCCATAGATCGTACTCGGTCATGTTCCAAGAAGCAACACTACTAAGACTTGAGAGTCCTTGGCAAATGACAACATCGCCTAGTTCGGACTTTTGAATCTTCGAGGCTTCGACTGTTACAGCAGTCACATCGTTCTGAGCGGTAGACGCTTAACAGGGGTTTGCTTAGCGATCATTTTTCCTTCAGTAGTGGCGTATTCAATTCCTGTTTAATTTATCGTAGCGTAATTGGTCCTGTTCTGAAGTGTTTACGGACAAACTGTTTATCACGCGACTAAACTACAGTTGGCGCTTGAGATTTCATCGATTGTTGCCACTTCCTTGGTCAAGTTATTATAAACCCTGGGCTTCTGCAAGGTAACCCTGGAACTTTACTATTTTATTGCTAATATTGCTTATTTGTTCTGGGGATTTTCGAATCCTGCTGCTGTGTGTTTAGTCTCGTACAAATCTTTGGCAGTCATTTTAACTATTTTTGTTGGCGTGTACCCATAATCTGACGTGAGTAAATGCCCAAAATTTACCAGAATTAGAGTAAGTTGCAAACTGTTCTAAAGCTTTGGATTTTCCAGGATGTCTTTGGTGCGAGATTGAGTTCCTGTTCTAACGGTAAAGCTTCACGCAGGACAAAGCTGCTCTCTTTAGCAACAGGTATGTAGGAGGTATTTTTTCCCGTTAAGTTTAGTTTTGTCATTTTGTCAGATTTTTTTTTTTTTGTCTTAAATTTACTTCTTGACTTTTTTTAATAAATCTAGTTTTTTGATTTGTCATAAATGTACTTTTTATATTTTGTAGAATAAATTTACTTTTTTGATTTGTTCTACATTTACTTTTTTAAATTTTTGTAATAGATTTACTTTTTTAATTTTTGTAACAGATCTATTTTTAAGTAGTCATAAAGTTTATTTTTGTAATCTAATTTTTTTATTTTTATATACTGTTCTTTAACAATACGTTATCCTCCACCCCATAGGGGCGGCGCCCCTAGAGGGGTGGGGGAGCCCCCATGTTCTGCATAGTAGGTCGTATGACCTACTATGCAGGTTCTTGGGTGGTTTTTCTTTCAGGTTTTGAGTGGCGACTTAATCTATTGCTTAGTTTTCTTGTGAGTTCAGATAGGTATTAGGTGTTAAAACGTGCTTGGCTACCTCCCGCTGTTAAGTTTGCAGTTAAGCTTCGTAAGGTTCGAGGAATTTAAGAATGTTTATGCCATCGAACGCCAATATTCAGCATTATAACTAATTGAATTTATGTTCAGGTCTGGCGTCTTTGTATGTTTTGCTTTAGAATTTTAGCTTCCTGAAAATGTTTTAAGTTTGTGGTTAGGTTAAGCCAGTCAAGTTTTGGCCAATATTCGTAAAGGTTTTGCCCGAATTTAAATGTTTAAGCTCAAACTTGGCTTTAGACTTGACAGAATTTTCAGAGGATTCGTATTTGGTATTTCCTTTCTCGCAACCGAAAATTTCTTGTTATAGGGACTATAGGAAGCTCCCTAAATGTACGGGTCATTTACGATAATAAGGCTTGCTTACCCAATAGCTAATCTCTCGAAAATCGTCAAAAGCATGCAAAATTTTCCCCAAGACAGGGATTGTCCAGAGTAATGTTTGGATTTCTGCTGTTAGCAGATGGAATTAGTTGTTAGTTTGTCAGTAACTCGTAGCTAAGAACTTTCACCTCCTGTTAGCAGAAAGCACAAAAGCAATTTTTTGTTTAGTTAATAATTTGGAAACTGATTCTAGGGCAACTGATACCGGGAGAACTCGTTCCCGTAAAACTCGTTCCCGTAAAACTCGTTCCCGTAAAACTCGTTCCCGTAAAACTGATATATATAGGACAACTGATAACAGATATAAATATTGTCACTTAAAAAAAAATAACCCACCTAAAATAGTTATTGATAAAGTAAATAGGCTAGTTTTTAGTTTATAGACAACAGCGATCATTTAACTCATTAATTATTGACTGGCATCCTATAAATTTCATAGATCAAGCTGGTGTTCGTCCAGCTAACAACTCTCGAACGGTCGTCATAGCTTTTTAACAATTGTTTTTTGTCAACTTTTCAATAGTTTTAAATTTTCTTTAGCCCTCACTGCCATATATAAAATCTTAGCTAGGAGCTAATAAGCTTGCGGATGCTAACTGCGTATATAATTTTCAGGCAGAATGCAGACAAATCAAGAGGAGTATGGATGGCTGTGAAGTAAAGACGTGCAGAGCGCGTTCAGACGATGGCTGAGGAGGAGGACCCATTAGAAGTAATATCTTCAGCTGGGGAACACTTTCACAGCGCTGATGTGAATAAAATGAAATCGAGATTTGTCCTCGGTTCTATGAAAGCCAAAGCCTTGTCTTCATCACAAGAGACCGCGAGAATTGTGACTGCGACAGAATGTTCTTCCCTACAAGATGAGGCGTTGGCTGAACTGCCAGCAACATCAAGTTTGCCACGAAGTATTTGACTGCGGCGACAGCTGAATAGCAGTCCCCCCCCCCCCGCCAATTCCATCAGAAAAAGGTGGTTTTGATATCCCGCTATTGTTGATACTGACGTAGAAGATGAGGGAAGAATAGTAATTTTCGCGTCAACAGATCTGGATCTTGCTAAAATTCGTGACTGTGCTGACTGGGCTGAGGATGACATTGAAAGTTTGCCCATCTAGATATTACCGGTTATTTACAATTGGCATTCAAATAGGTACAAATTACCTGTGTTTTCGCATTACCCAACAAGCGGCAATCAACTTATGATCGGTTGTTTTCTCTTACTCCTATTCAGCTTACAAAGCAGATGATGGACTTGGAAAAAGACCCCATGAATAAATAACCTATTTCAAGGTTTCCTAACAGAGGTAACTCGTTGTTTATTTCATTTTTCTCAAAACCTCTACCGAAAACATCTCGAGCCAGGTCATGAAGTCCAATATAATACAGATAAAGTATTTCGTCTAAAGATAAAGTGCTTTCCAGCACTTGCTTTTTTACCAGTGACTGATGATGATGTTGCATACAGAGAACTGTTCGGCGACGATAGTTTGCCACAAGAATTTGTTGTATTTTGAAGAGGAAGAGGCACTAAAAGTCGTCGTCTGGCTCCTCCAATATTTCCACCTGAAATAGGGAATATTTCAGAGACTTCAACTGGCATGACTAGTACTAATAGCCGCCTTGAAGGCTTTCATAACGCCTTGCAGAATTGTTTCATGCCAACATCCGAATATCTGGAAATTAATATACACTAAAGCCGGAGGCGTTTTTGGCGCAGAAAAAGATTGATTTGGAACAGGGAGTGCAAATAATCTCAAAACAGGTTTACGAAGAGTGCAACAAGCGACTGATAACTTTTACTTGAAAAGTATGATCCTTGCCAGAAAATGTCTTGTCTTAAAAGCTGTGGCATATAATCTGCACTTTCAGTTTTAGGAAATTCTTCTTATATTGAGTCGTTAATATTTCTAGTTTTTCGTCCCCAAAAATAAAGGTTTTCTTTTAATATTTGTTGGTTTATTTCTTGATTTCTCTTTCAAAATTAAATCTTTATCACTTTATACCTGTTATGAGTTGTCCTATATACCAGTTGCCCGGGATATAAGTTTGAAAGTTAGGTTCCTCGGATATTCTGCATTCATAAACCTCCTCGGATATTCTGCATTCATAAACCTCCTCGGATATTCTGCATTCATAAACCTCCTCGGATATTCTGCATTCATAAACCTCCTCGGATATTCTGCATTCATATCTGCATTCATAAACCTCCTCGGATATTCTGCATTCATAAACCTCCTCGGATATTCTGCATTCATAAACCTCCTCGGATATTCTGCATTCATAAACCTCCTCGGATATTCTGCATTCATAAACCTCCTCGGATATTCTGCATTCATAAACCACCTCGGATATTCTGCATTCATAAACCTCCTCGGATATTCTGCATTCATAAACCTCCTCGGATATTCTGCATTCATAAACCACCTCGGATATTCTGCATTCATAAACCACCTCGGATATTCTGCATTCATAAACCTCCTCGGATATTCTGCATTCATAAACCTCCTCGGATATTCTGCATTCATAAACCACCTCGGATATTCTGCATTCATAAACCTCCTCGGATATTCTGCATTCATAAACCTCCTCGGATATTCTGCATTCATAAACCTCCTCGGATATTCTGCATTCATAAACCACCTCGGATATTCTGCATTCATAAACCACCTCGGATATTCTGCATTCATAAACCTCCTCGGATATTCTGCATTCATAAACCTCCTCGGATATTCTGCATTCATAAACCTCCTCGGATATTCTGCATTCATAAACCTCCTCGGATATTCTGCATTCATAAACCTCCTCGGATATTCTGCATTCATAAACCACCTCGGATATTCTGCATTCATAAACCACCTCGGATATTCTGCATTCATAAACCACCTCGGATATTCTGCATTCATAAACCTACCACTTGCCTGTTATAATTGGTTTTTTCTTAATTATATAATGGGTCTTTAGTCTTCAGTTCTTGGCTATTTCCTCGGTATTTTTATAGGGGAAAACTAAGTATGTGGAATCTGGTTTATCATCCATATAATTACAGATGTTTAAGGTAAAAACTATTTAATTTAGAAATACACCAGATTGTTTAACAGTATTTACGTATGAGTGAATACACATGTGACAGGCCTATATCGAATTTTAAACGAAAGCAAATTAATGTAAACCACCCTCATGGAATTGTAGAAAATTCCATTTGTTCAACACTTAGTGAAAATGTGGTTTGGGTACTAGTAGTGACGACTCAAATGCCCTTAGCTCATTTGTGGGACAAGAAGCTGAAACCTGACTCCATACTAATGAATAAATGTACAGTACAGAGTGTATTGGGAACAAAAAATTATAATTATGTAAATTGTCATTTTACCACTTAAGAACAATGTGTAATTAGAAGGTAAAACTAAATATCAATGTATTTCTTTCATGGAAAGAATTTATTTCCATTCATGGGTATGAAAATTTGGCAATGCGAGGTCAGCTACGCTTTCTTGGGCAAAGGTCTTAAGCTACGTGGCTAATATAGGATTTAACGCACGTGAAAAGAGTTTTAAGTTAATAGAGTATAGAGAATAGAGTATAGAGAATTCTGAAATACTGAAGTTAAATTCTTGTTAAAGCATTGCACGACATTTTTAAAGGGGGGGGGGGGGGGCTATTGGAAGTCGTTTGGCATACACACCTGGTTGACTACATAAAGCCTCGAAAGGCAAAGTTTTTTTTACCAAAAACATTTAATTTATTTAACGATTTCCGTTTAATAGGTCACTTCGATTCTGAATAACCTCATAGGTCCCATCCCTTTGTTTTTTGCCAGATTTTCATATTCCATTTAATTTAATACGTCACTAGTATAGGGTAATGGCCATTTATTTTCACACAAGTACCCAAGAAACCTCCGTAGGGTGGTAGCGCCCCCAGTGCACCTCATACGGTGCACTGTAGGCATTACTTAAGGCTCTTTGCAGCGTCCCTTCGTCCCCTAGCTACAACTTTCATTCATTTTACTGTACCTACGTTCGCATTCTCTTATATCTTTCTTTCCATTCTCTCCAGTCAGTTGCCTCATAGTGCAACTGCTTTGAGGTTTTCCTCCTCTTAAACCTTTCAAACCTTCGTACTGAGAGTCAATTTCCGTTCCACAGCTGAATGACCTCATAGGTGCCATCGTTTGGCCTCGGGCCTAAATTCTATATTCCAGTTCCAATTCAACAAGCATCAAGCTATAGATGAAGTGAACAGCAATATACGTGACTGTGCTCGACACTTGGGAATGAGGGTTTGTGTTTATAGTTCAGGGAATGAAAACTTTCTGGTAGGGAGCCGTGTGACCTCATGACATCTACGCCCCGTAGGGGGTTAGCAAAGACAGATAATTTTTCTATATACCCTGCATATGATCTAGATGACTCTGAAAGCCAAATAAGTTTTCTAAATATATGACTTTGATGCTTCTCAAAATCACTTGAAAAGTTCCATCGCTAAAACGGCCTATTATTAAAAGTAATTTTGAAAAACTCCTAAACATTACAATTTTGGGGTTTATTTTCGTTTTTGATAAACTGATAATTCATTTCCTAACTTCAGCACATTGGGAAAACCTCTCTCTCTCTCTCTCTCTCTCTGGCATAGGTTGAGGATGTAGAATTTAATGAACATAAAAGGAATTATTGAGCCCTTTGACACGGGGGAAGGAAATTGCTACAGGCCCTCTTGCAGGGGAGCTGATGTGTAAATTAGCGCCGAAATATCGTTCAGGCCAGTAAAGTAAAATTTAGGGCACCATGAAATGGCACATTCTGGTAAGATATGGCCCGTTTTTTTTTCATTCAACAGTCCAGGAAGGGTTATAATTTTTCTTTTTACTTCGTTCACTTCACTTTCTATTCGTACATTAAGTTTGTCTCAGTTAGAGAAGCTGTGTTGCCTTTTGGGTTTTGGTTTGGAGTACAAATATTGCGACTGCCAGGCAATGTTTGCTGTGCAAATTAACGTTGAAGACGGAAAGAGAGAGAGAGAGAGAGAGAGAGAGAGAGAGAGAGAGAGAGAGAGAGAGAGAGAGAGAGAGAGAGAGAGAGAG
Organism: Macrobrachium rosenbergii; assembly: GCA_039081455.1. Classification (NCBI taxonomy): domain Eukaryota; kingdom Metazoa; phylum Arthropoda; class Malacostraca; order Decapoda; family Palaemonidae; genus Macrobrachium; species Macrobrachium rosenbergii. The sequence continues at coordinate 13,754 of JANJGK010008626.1, forward strand.
AAATATATTTCTTCTAACGGAAGGTTTTGCACAGATATTGTTTGCTAAGTAGTGTTAAAAAGGAGAGAGAGAGAGAGAGAGAGAGAGAGAGAGAGAGAGAGAGAGAGAGAGAGAGAGACATATTTCTTCTAACAGATAGTTTTGCACAGATATTGTTTGGCAAATAATGCTAGAAAAGAAAGAGAGAGAGAGAGAGAGAGAGAGAGAGAGAGAGAGAGTGAGAGAGAGAGAGAGAGAGAGAGAGAGAGAAGCCGATAAAAGGAGCTGACTGACCAGGTGAATGGAACTCCGGAGTAGTAGTAGTAGTAGTAGTAGTAGTAGTAGTAGTAGTAGTAGTAGTAGTAGTAGTATTGATAGGGATGATGCCTTTGGAACTGCTCCCCTGCTCGTTCTACTTCCGTCACTGGCTGTGCTATGATGGGAGCTCCAGAGTAATCAGTGTCCCAGGGGATCTTCAGTCACCTCCCTGCCTCTGTAGATGTATGAGAAAAATGCCCGCCAAGACGCCAAACCTCAGCTTAAGAGGAGACCTGTCCACCGGAACAAGGAAACTCAACTTGGATCTCGTCTATAATCCCCTTTATCTTATTAGACTCTCTTTTTTAGGAGTGCTGGGAAATGGAGGAGTAGGGGAAAGGGAACAGAAGTGGGGAAAAGTGAACAGATAAGGTAGATGGACCATGCTATACATTTTGACCAAGCCCTGATCAGTAATGTACGTTATTTATCAAAAAAGGGTTCACATTAACATGTATAATAGGACTGGTAACTGTCTGTCTGTCTGTCTGTCTGTCTGTCTGTCTGTCTGTCTGTCTGTCTCTGCACCAGTATTAACTCTCAGTAGTCAACCAGTCTGGTATTATCTCTCTCTCTCTCTCTCTCTCTCTCTCTCTCTCTCTCTCTCTCTCTCTCTCTCTCTCACACACACACACGCACACACACACATACACACACATATGCTGTGCAATCAAATTCCAGTTCAAGAACCCCCACCTGCCACCAATCGACTCTATTTAAGCGAGCCATTTTCCCTTGCATTCTCTGTGTAGTATATTCAAACTGAACGACATTGTTTTCAGACACTTTTCTATCAGCCATGAATATGCAGTCGCAGAGATAAACATGGAGGGAGTGATTCCTTATCGATATGGTTGACAGTTATCTAAATGGTGTGACAATCTTAATTAAGCATTTTACCACTCTATTTTACAAGAGAAATATTGTCGCTAAGAATATCTCATTGAAGG
>JANJGK010008626.1:22500-25613 GCA_039081455.1 Macrobrachium rosenbergii
TTTAGATTTGATATAACATTTGCTGTTCGGAATTAATAACCATATGAATATTATCTGTAAATTCTGAAAGACTACACGAGCTTTGATATTTGGATTCGACTCTTAAAACAACAGGATTGCCAGTCAGCGAGCCTTGAAATTCTTTGAGAGAACTTCCCAAACAAATCGGAAGGCATTTGCTTGCATGCAGAAGAAGGGAAAGCCGAGTGACAGGAAAGCAATGCTGCAATTGGATGGCGTTGTTCTGGCAGAGTCTGACAGAAGATAAATAGGAAATTTCTTCCGTGAAAATCTTAGGAAAATCTCGATTTTTCTAAGCCAGTAGAAGTCTCTGTTCTATGAGGTGTTTTAAACAAATATTGAAATACTCATGGAATTAGAATTAGAATCAAACGATGTGTCTTGAAATCATTGTCACATTCATGAATGTTTGCAAGCAATGTTTAAAATTCGGAATTAAACAAGTTAATTTTTTAATACCCAAATATACTTCCCTTATTTTATTATACGTCTTTTATATAGTCCAAAATCTCTCTCTCTCTCTCTCTCTCTCTCTCTCTCTCTCTCTCTCTCTCTCTCGTCTCTCTCTCTCTCTCTCTCTCTCTCTCTCATAAATGTGTTTTATATATATATAATATATACTATATATATATATATATATATATATATATATATATATATATATATATATATATAGTATATATATATATATATATATCGGTCCCGGGCGATTCATCCAAAGACAATTGGTCCAATGATGATTGGTCCAAAATCAATTGGTCCAACAGGATTATTGGTCCAAATCCAATTGATCAATGGGATTATTGGTCCAACAGCATTATTGGTCTAAATCCAGTTGATCCAATGGGACAATTTGTCCATTAAAATTTTGACCTTTGTAACACTTGCAAGTGACCTGGATATTCGCAATTGCGATATGAAAAGCACAGATCATCATACTTGGATGGATGTACCCACTATAGAATTGCCTACCTTATTAGTCAAAAGGTCATTTCAACTATTTATGTTAAAAAAAGGTTGAAAACAAATAACAACTGCCATTTCATTACTTTTTATTCAGAAAAAATAAAATTAATTGTTTTACTTTAGTGATATAAACTGTAATACAGTACATAAATAAAAACTGCCATTTCATTACTTTTTATTCAAATAAAAAAAAAATCTAATTGTTTTACTTTAGTGGTATAAACTGTAATACATTAATTAAACGCTAAAAATAAAGAGGATTAACATTTGATTTATTACATGTCAGAATTTAAAACCTTAGGTTATGAGCTAGCGCTCGTAAAAAATCTAAAATTTCATAATTCTCTCTCTCGGAAAATACAGTTAAAATTCTTTGTTCACGTTCAGCATCTTTTTTTTTTTAATTTACGTTTTATTTCTCCACGAACAATGCATTCCATTTCGTCCTCCACATTCTTTTGTTCTTTTCTCAACTCACTAATTAGTTTGAAGAGCCCGACATGGGCTGAGCCTAGTAACACTTCCAAACGTCTATGCCACGCTTCTACTTTATTTTGTGTTCGTGGTACCCTTGCTTCTACTCGATCATATACTGACCATAATGCAGGGGGGAAAAGCGGAGGATTTCTCCCTTCTTGACCTCGTAACATTCGCCTAACTTTTCCGCGAACGTAATTTTCATCGAAATAATTTACAACATCCGTCGCCTCATCAGATAGTTTGTTTTAGTTGCAACCAGGCATCCTTAATTTCGTTTGCAGGTAAAAACGCAAGTGCTGCCATTTGCCTGATTTTCAAGGATAAATTTTCATTAGTTCCGTATTCAATTTTTAAACCTGAAGATGTAACTTTTCTGTAAATACTCTGACCGAGATGAAGAAAAAACAGCCTTTGTGTTGAGTGCCAGGAATTTCAGATCCAATTGCACTGATTACTCCAATTTCAAAATCGGTGATAATCATTTCAGGAGAAAGGTTGATATCACTTTCAGCAGCATAGTCGAGAAGATCCTGGAAAACCTGCACATAACATTCAGTGTTTTTTCGTGTCATTAGCACATAAACTAGAGGTAGGATGCGACTTCTTTCTTGCGGTCCAACTGGAGCATGAATCGTGTACAGTTGTTTAAGGAATGTTGGAACGGTCTTAAACGTTCCATCCATTATCCAAAAATGAGCGTCTTTGAGTTTTTTGACATTTGAATGGGTTGTGAATAACAATATTTTATCATCTCCAATGTTGGATTCACTAACTAGAAATGTCTCACCGGAGAGTGTTTTTCTATATTCGTCTGGAATAAACATATCTTGTAAATCACTTGGTTCTTGGGGTCCCTTCCTTGCGTACTCTTCTAACCATTTTGCTGATAGTCTCTTTTGACCCTATATATGGCACAACAGATGGATCTAGTTGACCTAACTACATCTTGAATAATTTGGCATGGTTTATCACTGGTGATACTAGCTTTTTCCTTAATTGCATTTTGGCATTTCACTACATGAACACGACTTGACTCAGCAGCTCCACAAGTGTGTTCTCTTTCATTTTTCAAATAATGGCAGTTATCTTCAAAGTGCGTGTTTGCTGTGCCTTTACATCCTCTTTTTTCACATCTCCAGTAATATGTATCTTCTCCAGCTGTCTTCTTAGTCCTTTTCGAATGTAGCGTATACAAATATCCATTAACTGAAAGTTTTTCTTTTTCCTCTTTCGGAAAGTACCGTGTCACATACAGTTGGCTCCATGGTAAGGGCTTCAAGCGTTTACTAAATGTTTTTGAAAATAACAAAGCATGTACATATACCTATAGGACGTCCTAAATACTGTTTGTTTACATGAACAAAGTATCTCCTTTGATGTTAACAAGTCTACTTGGCAATATAGAAAGGTCGTTTCATTATTATGCTATTGTTTCATTATCGTGCTATGGTAACAGAAACCAAGAAGGGAAATTTCACTTGTGGACTAATTTTCATTAAATAAACATCGGACCAATAATTCCTTTGGATCAATTGGTATTGGACCAATAATCCCGTTGGACCAATTGATTTTGGACCAATCGTCTTTGGACGAATCGTCATTGGACCAATCATCATTGGAGCAATCGTACCCAACCCTAATATATA
>JANJGK010008628.1:0-15000 GCA_039081455.1 Macrobrachium rosenbergii
TGCTATTCATGGACTTGAAGATTGAAGACACTGGTGACTTCCTCTCTGTGCTATTCATGGACTTGAAGATTGAAGACACTGGTGACTTCCTCTCTGTGCTATTCATGGACCTTGAGATTCAAGACGCTGTTGACTTCCTCTCTGTGCTATTCATGGACTTGAAGATTGAAGGACACTGGTGACTTCCTCTCTGTGCTATTCATGGACTTGAAGATTGAAGACACTGGTGACTTCCTCTCTGTGCTATTCATGGACTTGAAGATTGAAGACGCTGGTGACTTCCTCTCTGTGCTATTCATGGACTTGAAGATTCAAGACGCTGTTGACTTCCTCTCTGTGCTATTCATGGACTTGAAGATTGAAGACGCTGTTGACTTCCTCTCTGTGCTATTCATGGACTTGAAGATTGAAGACACTGGTGACTTCCTCTCTGTGCTATTCATGGACTTGAAGATTGAAGACACTGGTGACTTCCTCTCTGTGCTATTCATGGACTTGAAGATTGAAGACACTGGTGACTTCCTCTCTGTGCTATTCATGGACTTGAAGATTCAAGACGCTGTTGACTTCCTCTCTGTGCTATTCATGGACTTGAAGATTGAAGACGCTGGTGACTTCCTCTCTGTGCTATTCATGGACTTGAAGATTGAAGACGCTGGTGACTTCCTCTCTGTGCTATTCATGGACTTGAAGATTGAAGACGCTGGTGACTTCCTCTCTGTGCTATTCATGGACTTGAAGATTGAAGACACTGGTGACTTCCTCTCTGTGCTATTCATGGACTTGAAGATTGAAGACGCTGGTGACTTCCTCTCTGTGCTATTCATGGACTTGAAGATTGAAGACGCTGGTGACTTCCTCTCTGTGCTATTCATGGACTTGAAGATTGAAGACACTGGTGACTTCCTCTCTGTGCTATTCATGGACTTGAAGATTCAAGACTCTGTTGACTTCCTCTCTGTGCTATTCATGGACTTGAAGATTGAAGACGCTGGTGACTTCCTCTCTGTGCTATTCATGGACTTGAAGATTGAAGACACTGGTGACTTCCTCTCTGTGCTATTCATGGACTTGAAGATTCAAGACGCTGTTGACTTCCTCTCTGTGCTATTCATGGACTTGAAGATTCAAGACGCTGTTGACTTCCTCTCTGTGCTATTCATGGACTTGAAGATTGAAGACACTGGTGACTTCCTCTCTGTGCTATTCATGGACTTGAAGATTGAAGACGCTGGTGACTTCCCTCTCTGTGCTATTCATGGACTTGAAGATTCAAGACGCTGTGACTTCCTCTCTGTGCTATTCATGGACTTGAAGATTGAAGACACTGGTGACTTCCTCTCTGTGCTATTCATGGACTTGAAGATTGAAGACGCTGGTGACTTCCTCTCTGTGCTATTCATGGACTTGAAGATTCAAGACGCTGTTGACTTCCTCTCTGTGCTATTCATGGACTTGAAGATTGAAGACACTGGTGACTTCCTCTCTGTGCTATTCATGGACTTGAAGATTGAAGACGCTGGTGACTTCCTCTCTGTGCTATTCATGGACTTGAAGATTGAAGACGCTGTTGACTTCCTCTCTGTGCTATTCATGGACTTGAAGATTGAAGACGCTGGTGACTTCCTCTCTGTGCTATTCATGGACTTGAAGATTGAAGACGCTGTTGACTTCCTCTCTGTGCTATTCATGGACTTGAAGATTGAAGACGCTGGTGACTTCCTCTCTGTGCTATTCATGGACTTGAAGATTGAAGACGCTGTTGACTTCCTCTCTGTGCTATTCATGGACTTGAAGATTGAAGACACTGGTGACTTCCTCTCTGTGCTATTCATGGACTTGAAGATTGAAGACGCTGTTGACTTCCTCTCTGTGCTATTCATGGACTTGAAGATTGAAGACACTGGTGACTTCCTCTCTGTGCTATTCATGGACTTGAAGATTGAAGACACTGGTGACTTCCTCTCTGTGCTATTCATGGACTTGAAGATTGAAGACGCTGGTGACTTCCTCTCTGTGCTATTCATGGACTTGAAGATTGAAGACGCTGGTGACTTCCTCTCTGTGCTATTCATGGACTTGAAGATTGAAGACGCTGTTGACTTCCTCTCTGTGCTATTCATGGACTTGAAGATTGAAGACGCTGGTGACTTCCTCTCTGTGCTATTCATGGACTTGAAGATTGAAGACGCTGGTGACTTCCTCTCTGTGCTATTCATGGACTTGAAGATTGAAGACGCTGGTGACTTCCTCTCTGTGCTATTCATGGACTTGAAGATTGAAGACGCTGGTGACTTCCTCTCTGTGCTATTCATGGACTTGAAGATTGAAGACGCTGTTGACTTCCTCTCTGTGCTATTCATGGACTTGAAGATTGAAGACGCTGTGACTTCCTCTCTGTGCTATTCATGGACTTGAAGATTGAAGACGCTGTTGACTTCCTCTCTGTGATATTCATGGACTTGAAGATTGAAGACGCTGGTGACTTCCTCTCTGTGCTATTCATGGACTTGAAGATTGAAGACGCTGTTGACTTCCTCTCTGTGCTATTCATGGACTTGAAGATTGAAGACGCTGGTGACTTCCTCTCTGTGCTATTCATGGACTTGAAGATTGAAGACGCTGGTGACTTCCTCTCTGTGCTATTCATGGACTTGAAGATTGAAGACGCTGGTGACTTCCTCTCTGTGCTATTCATGGACTTGAAGATTGAAGACGCTGTTGACTTCCTCTCTGTGCTATTCATGGACTTGAAGATTGAAGACGCTGGTGACTTCCTCTCTGTGCTATTCATGGACTTGAAGATTGAAGACGCTGGTGACTTCCTCTCTGTGCTATTCATGGACTTGAAGATTGAAGACGCTGGTGACTTCCTCTCTGTGCTATTCATGGACTTGAAGATTGAAGACGCTGGTGACTTCCTCTCTGTGCTATTCATGAACTTGAAGATTGAAGACGCTGTTGACTTCCTCTCTGTGCTATTCATGGACTTGAAGATTGAAGACACTGGTGACTTCCTCTCTGTGCTATTCATGAACTTGAAGATTGAAGACGCTGTTGACTTCCTCTCTGTGCTATTCATGGACTTGAAGATTGAAGACACTGGTGACTTCCTCTCTGTGCTATTCATGGACTTGAAGATTGAAGACACTGGTGACTTCCTCTCTGTGCTATTCATGAACTTGAAGATTGAAGACACTAGTGACTTCCTCTCTGTGCTATTCATGGACTTGAAGATTCAAGACGCTGTTGACTTCCTCTCTGTGCTATTCATGGACTTGAAGATTGAAGACGCTGTTGACTTCCTCTCTGTGCTATTCATGGACTTGAAGATTGAAGACGCTGGTGACTTCCTCTCTGTGCTATTCATGGACTTGAAGATTGAAGACGCTGTTGACTTCCTCTCTGTGCTATTCATGGACTTGAAGATTCAAGACGCTGTTGACTTCCTCTCTGTGCTATTCATGGACTTGAAGATTGAAGACGCTGTTGACTTCCTCTCTGTGCTATTCATGGACTTGAAGATTGAAGACGCTGGTGACTTCCTCTCTGTGCTATTCATGGACTTGAAGATTGAAGACGCTGGTGACTTCCTCTCTGTGCTATTCATGAACTTGAAGATTGAAGACGCTGTTGACTTCCTCTCTGTGCTATTCATGGACTTGAAGATTGAAGACGCTGTTGACTTCCTCTCTGTGCTATTCATGGACTTGAAGATTGAAGACGCTGGTGACTTCCTCTCTGTGCTATTCATGGACTTGAAGATTGAAGACGCTGTTGACTTCCTCTCTGTGCTATTCATGGACTTGAAGATTCAAGACGCTGTTGACTTCCTCTCTGTGCTATTCATGGACTTGAAGATTGAAGACACTGGTGACTTCCTCTCTGTGCTATTCATGGACTTGAAGATTGAAGACGCTGTTGACTTCCTCTCTGTGCTATTCATGGACTTGAAGATTGAAGACGCTGGTGACTTCCTCTCTGTGCTATTCATGAACTTGAAGATTGAAGACGCTGTTGACTTCCTCTCTGTGCTATTCATGGACTTGAAGATTGAAGACGCTGTTGACTTCCTCTCTGTGCTATTCATGGACTTGAAGATTGAAGACGCTGGTGACTTCCTCTCTGTGCTATTCATGAACTTGAAGATTGAAGACGCTGTTGACTTCCTCTCTGTGCTATTCATGGACTTGAAGATTGAAGACGCTGGTGACTTCCTCTCTGTGCTATTCATGGACTTGAAGATTCAAGACGCTGTTGACTTCCTCTCTGTGCTATTCATGGACTTGAAGATTCAAGACGCTGTTGACTTCCTCTCTGTGCTATTCATGGACTTGAAGATTGAAGACACTGGTGACTTCCTCTCTGTGCTATTCATGGACTTGAAGATTGAAGACGCTGGTGACTTCCTCTCTGTGCTATTCATGGACTTGAAGATTGAAGACGCTGGTGACTTCCTCTCTGTGCTATTCATGGACTTGAAGATTGAAGACGCTGTTGACTTCCTCTCTGTGCTATTCATGGACTTGAAGATTCAAGACGCTGTTGACTTCCTCTCTGTGCTATTCATGGACTTGAAGATTCAAGACGCTGTTGACTTCCTCTCTGTGCTATTCATGGACTTGAAGATTCAAGACGCTGTTGACTTCCTCTCTGTGCTATTCATGGACTTGAAGATTGAAGACACTGGTGACTTCCTCTCTGTGCTATTCATGGACTTGAAGATTCAAGACGCTGTTGACTTCCTCTCTGTGCTATTCATGGACTTGAAGATTCAAGACGCTGTTGACTTCCTCTCTGTGCTATTCATGGACTTGAAGATTGAAGACACTGGTGACTTCCTCTCTGTGCTATTCATGGACTTGAAGATTGAAGACGCTGGTGACTTCCTCTCTGTGCTATTCATGGACTTGAAGATTCAAGACGCTGTTGACTTCCTCTCTGTGCTATTCATGGACTTGAAGATTCAAGACGCTGTTGACTTCCTCTCTGTGCTATTCATGGACTTGAAGATTGAAGACACTGGTGACTTCCTCTCTGTGCTATTCATGGACTTGAAGATTGAAGACGCTGGTGACTTCCTCTCTGTGCTATTCATGAACTTGAAGATTGAAGACACTGGTGACTTCCTCTCTGTGCTATTCATGGACTTGAAGATTCAAGACGCTGTTGACTTCCTCTCTGTGATATTCATGGACTTGAAGATTGAAGACACTGGTGACTTCCTCTCTGTGCTATTCATGGACTTGAAGATTGAAGACGCTGTTGACTTCCTCTCTGTGCTATTCATGGACTTGAAGATTCAAGACGCTGGTGACTTCCTCTCTGTGCTATTCATGGACTTGAAGATTGAAGACGCTGTTGACTTCCTCTCTGTGCTATTCATGGACTTGAAGATTGAAGACACTGGTGACTTCCTCTCTGTGCTATTCATGGACTTGAAGATTGAAGACACTAGTGACTTCCTCTCTGTGCTATTCATGGACTTGAAGATTGAAGACACTAGTGACTTCCTCTCTGTGCTATTCATGGACTTGAAGATTGAAGACGCTGGTGACTTCCTCTCTGTGCTATTCATGGACTTGAAGATTGAAGACGCTGTTGACTTCCTCTCTGTGCTATTCATGAACTTGAAGATTGAAGACGCTGTTGACTTCCTCTCTGTGCTATTCATGGACTTGAAGATTGAAGACACTAGTGACTTCCTCTCTGTGCTATTCATGAACTTGAAGATTGAAGACACTAGTGACTTCCTCTCTGTGCTATTCATGGACTTGAAGATTCAAGACGCTGTTGACTTCCTCTCTGTGCTATTCATGGACTTGAAGATTGAAGACGCTGGTGACTTCCTCTCTGTGCTATTCATGGACTTGAAGATTGAAGACACTGGTGACTTCCTCTCTGTGCTATTCATGGGCTTGAAGATTGAAGACACTGGTGACTTCCTCTCTGTGCTATTCATGGGCTTGAAGATTGAAGACGCTGGTGACTTCCTCTCTGTGCTATTCATGGACTTGAAGATTGAAGACACTGGTGACTTCCTCTCTGTGCTATTCATGGACTTGAAGATTGAAGACTCTGGTGACTTCCTCTCTGTCCTATTCATGGACTTGAAGATTGAAGACTCTGGTGACTTCCTCTCTGTGCTATTCATGGACTTGAAGATTGAGGACACTGGTGACTTCCTCTCTGTGCTATTCATGGACTTGAAGATTGAAGACTCTGGTGACTTCCTCTCTGTGCTATTCGTGGACTTGAAGATTGAGGACACTGGTGACTTCCTCTCTGTGCTATTCATGGACTTGAAGATTGAAGACTCTGGTGACTTCCTCTCTGTGCTATTCATGGACTTGAAGATTGAAGACGCTGGTGACTTCCTCTCTGTGCTATTCATGGACTTGAAGATTGAAGCCGCTGGTGACTTCCTCTCTGTGCTATTCATGGACTTGAAGATTGAGGACACTGGTGACTTCCTCTCTGTGCTATTCATGGACTTGAAGATTGAAGACGCTGGTGACTTCCTCTCTGTGCTATTCATGGACTTGAAGATTGAAGGTAGTGGTGACTTCCTCTCTGTGCTATTCATGGACTTGAAGATTGAAGACATGGGTGACTTCCTCTCTGTGCTATTCATGGACTTGAAGATTGAGGACACTGGTGACTTCCTCTCTGTGCTATTCATGGACTTGAAGATTGAAGGCACTGGTCACTTCCTCTCTGTGCTATTCATGGACTTGAAGATTGAAGACGCTGGTGACTTCCTCTCTGTGCTATTCATGGACTTGAAGATTGAGGACACTAGTGACTTCCTCTCTGTGCTATTCATGGACTTGAAGATTGAGGACACTGGTGACTTCCTCTCTGTGCTATTCATGGACTTGAAGATTGAAGACACGGGTGACTTCCTCTCTGTGCTATTCATGGACTTGAAGATTGAAGGCACTGGTCACTTCCTCTCTGTGCTATTCATGGACTTGAAGATTGAAGACGCTGGTGACTTCCTCTCTGTGCTATTCATGGACTTGAAGATTGAAGACGCTGGTGACTTCCTCTCTGTGCTATTCATGGACTTGAAGATTGAAGACGCTGGTGACTTCCTCTCTGTGCTATTCATGGACTTGAAGATTGAAGACACTGGTGACTTCCTCTCTGTGCTATTCATGGACTTGAAGATTGAGGACACTGGTGACTTCCTCTCTGTGCTATTCATGGACTTGAAGATTGAAGACACTGGTGACTTCCTCTCTGTGCTATTCATGGACTTGAAGATTGAAGACACTGGTGACTTCCTCTCTGTGCTATTCATGGACTTGAAGATTGAAGACGCTGGTGACTTCCTCTCTGTGCTATTCATGGACTTGAAGATTGAGGACACTGGTGACTTCCTCTCTGTGCTATTCATGGACTTGAAGATTGAAGACACTGGTGACTTCCTCTCTGTGCTATTCATGGACTTGAAGATTGAAGACGCTGGTGACTTCCTCTCTGTGCTATTCATGGACTTGAAGATTGAGGACACTGGTGACTTCCTCTCTGTGCTATTCATGGACTTGAAGATTGAAGACGCTGGTGACTTCCTCTCTGTGCTATTCATGGACTTGAAGATTGAGGACACTGGTGACTTCCTCTCTGTGCTATTCATGTACTTGAAGATTGAAGACACTGGTGACTTCCTCTCTGTGCTATTCATGGACTTGAAGATTGAGGACACTGGTGACTTCCTCTCTGTGCTATTCATGTACTTGAAGATTGAAGACACTGGTGACTTCCTCTCTGTGCTATTCATGTACTTGAAGATTGAAGACACTGGTGACTTCCTCTCTGTGCTATTCATGGACTTGAAGATTGAGGACACTGGTGACTTCCTCTCTGTGCTATTCATGGACTTGAAGATTGAGGACACTGGTGACTTCCTCTCTGTGCTATTCATGGACTTGAAGATTGAAGGCACTGGTGACTTCCTCTCTGTGCTATTCATGGACTTGAAGATTGAAGGCACTGGTGACTTCCTCTCTGTGCTATTCATGGACTTGAAGATTGAGGACACTGGTGACTTCCTCTCTGTGCTATTCATGTACTTGAAGATTGAAGGCACTGGTGACTTCCTCTCTGTGCTATTCATGTACTTGAAGATTGAGGACACTGGTGACTTCCTCTCTGTGCTATTCATGGACTTGAAGATTGAGGACACTGGTGACTTCCTCTCTGTGCTATTCATGGACTTGAAGATTGAAGGCACTGGTGACTTCCTCTGTGTGCTATTCATGGACTTGAAGATTGAAGGCACTGGTGACTTCCTCTCTGTGCTATTCATGTACTTGAAGATTGAAGGCACTGGTGACTTCCTCTCTGTGCTATTCATGTACTTGAAGATTGAAGACACGGGTGACTTCCTCTCTGTGCTATTCATGGACTTGAAGATTGAGGACACTGGTGACTTCCTCTCTGTGCTATTCATGTACTTGAAGATTGAAGGCACTGGTGACTTCCTCTCTGTGCTATTCTTGGACTTGAAGATTGAAGACACTGGTGACTTCCTCTCTGTGCTATTCATGGACTTGAAGATTGAAGACACTGGTGACTTCCTCTCTGTGCTATTCGTGGACTTGAAGATTGAAGGCACTGGTGACTTCCTCTCTGTGCTATTCATGGACTTGAAGATTGAAGACACTGGTGACTTCCTCTCTGTGCTATTCATGGACTTGAAGATTGAAGACACTAGTGACTTCCTCTCTGTGCTATTCATGGACTTGAAGATTGAAGGCACTGGTGACTTCCTCTCTGTGCTATTCATGGACTTGAAGATTGAGGACACTGGTGACTTCCTCTCTGTGCTATTCATGGACTTGAAGATTGAAGACACTAGTGACTTCCTCTCTGTGCTATTCATGGACTTGAAGATTGAAGGCACTGGTGACTTCCTCTCTGTGCTATTCATGGACTTGAAGATTGAAGACACTAGTGACTTCCTCTCTGTGCTATTCATGGACTTGAAGATTGAAGACACTAGTGACTTCCTCTCTGTGCTATTCATGGACTTGAAGATTGAAGACACTGGTGACTTCCTCTCTGTGCTATTCATAGACTTGAAGATTGAAAGTACTGGTGACTTCCTCTCTGTGCTATTCATGGACTTGAAGATTGAAGACACTAGTGACTTCCTCTCTGTGCTATTCGTGGACTTGAAGATTGAAGGCACTGGTGACTTCCTCTCTGTGCTATTCATGGACTTGAAGATTGAAGGCACTGGTGACTTCCTCTCTGTGCTATTCGTGGACTTGAAGATTGAAGGCACTGGTGACTTCCTCTCTGTGCTATTCATGGACTTGAAGATTGAAGGCACTGGTGACTTCCTCTCTGTGCTATTCATGGGCTTGAAGATTGAAGACACTAGTGACTTCCTCTCTGTGCTATTCATGGACTTGAAGATTGAAGACGCTGGTGACTTCCTCTCTGTGATATTCATGGACTTGAAGATTGAAGACGCTGGTGACTTCCTCTCTGTGCTATTCGTGGACTTGAAGATTGAAGACGCTGTTGACTTCCTCTCTGTGCTATTCATGGACTTGAAGACCCTGGAAATTCCATATTTCTCAACCTGAGATTTAAAGAAGTCATCACTGTCCGTAAGGCTGATAGGACTGCCGCCTTAGTGCTCATCTGCACTGGGATATAACACTGTAAGCTGGATGAGATCTTGGCAGATAGCAGTAAATGTCAAAGAATCACCAAGAACCTCATATACAACACCAAGCACGAGGCCACAGGATTGTTGAGACCATTAACGAAGCTTTCAGTACCCTTCACCTGCCGGCAATAATATGGGCCCACAACCTTGTCTATCCACAAAAGCCATATGTACATAGAAAAAGACGGTGTAGCGATGGGTTCTCCCCTAAGAGTACCCTTTGTGAATTTCTATAAGGTCACTGAGGAACAATGGGTATTTGCTGCAACTGAAAAACCATCAATGTATGTCCGGTACCCCCACAACACCTTCGTTAGGACCAGCATGGAGGAAGAAGCAGAACACTCGTGGCAAGCCTTCCATGTTCACAGTTGCCTCAACTTTATTGTTAAATATTGCCATTAACGTCACCTCTCCTTCCTCTACACCTTGTAGAGCAACAGGAGAAGCACTTTATCATGAGCCTAGACATGTGCCTGAACAGGCAGAGTGCCAAGAGAGATACAAATGCACTGCCATCAGCGGTTCATTGGGAGAGCTAACTCTCACTGGTCTTCTTGGAAAGACAAGAACACTGAATTAGAATGTGTTGCACAGGTGTTCTTAATTAACATTTGGCATACCAGATGGGAAGTTGCCAAATGCATCTGAAGGATCATAGATAAATGCTACTAGAAGGATCCTCACCCCACCAACCTAGAAGACATCACAACACTCTTTTATAAGTGTGTGTCATACAAAATGTGAAGAGGACAGGCGTGCCCTTTGCAACATCACAGAAGGGTATGTCTGCCCTAAAGAACTAGAGAAAAAGGTTAAACTAGTAGTTTGCTACACAAGTAAGTAAACCAGTGCTCTGATTATGAAAAACAACTTGATCCTTTTATCACAGGATCCTCTGAAGAGAACCATCATGGTCTGCAGGTACAGATGCCCAGTCTGAGAATGCCTCAGTGATTACATTGGTGTAACCATTATGAGATTTTCCAAGAGGATTTCCTGCCACAGTCAAAATAGTGCTACATATAATCATGCTGAAAAATTTTCAGTATAGTAAAATTAAAAGGAGTGATATAATTCCCACTAATGAGATTATTGACAGTATGACAGATCATCACTGACTTCACATCTTGGAGGTTCTACATGTCAGAAAGGAAAGGGCTAGCCTTAATGCCACCCTGGAAACTTTACTCCTCACAATGATGGCATATAGAATGCTGCCAGCTGGCACTTCTGAGTGGATGAGTGGACCAATCAGGAGCCTCCACCCAACATGAGTGACTCTCCCAATACCACCAACTCCCCTGTCTCCATCCTCTGCACAGAGAGATGGATGCAACCATCAATGTCTGGGAGAAGGCTTTGCTCAGGGGCACTGATAACCTAACAGTGAATCAGAACTCAGAACTTCTCCCACCAGTGACCTGGGACCCTTTATATATCAGCGATGAGTCCATTCTTACCGGAACCAACCGAACCCGTCCAGAAGATAGCCGACAAGGCGGCTGAAACGTCGACGCCCTTAGAAAACCTCTACAAAGATTCTCGACCACCTGAGAGAGAGTTTGAGATTTTAGTTTGCATATAACACCCACCGGGAACTCAGTGAAAGCATCGAGCTGTGTTTAACTTTCTCCTGAGTGTATACAAATAAAGAGTGACAAAATTCTGAACTCCTGCCTTTTCTCTTACCATTATTTTGAACATCAACAAACTTTTAGCAGATATTAGCCTTGGAGATAGGGAAATAATGAGAATAGTTGAGAAGGCTTTGCATGAAATCAATCAAGCTGATGATACCATTCTTTTCAACAGAACCTGTTTGAAAGAGGGTCTACTCCCTCCATGTATTATTATTATTATTATTATTATTATTATTATTATTATTATTATTATTATTATTATTATTATTATTATTATCGACAAACTTTTAGCAGATATTAGCCTTGGAGATAGGGGAATGATAAGAATAATTGAAAAGGTTTTGCATGAAATCAATTCAGCTGATGATACCATTTTTTTCAACAGAACCTGTTTGAAAGAGGGTCTGCTCCCTCCATATATTATTATTATTATTATTATTATTATTATTATTATTATTATTATTATCAACTATCTGGGTGTTTATCTCTGTATTTGACCCTGAGCTGAGATAAAGGATATTATTATTATTATTATTATTATTATTATTATTATTATTATTATTATTATTATCATTATTATTATTATTAATTATTCAGCCCTTCCCAAACATACTCCTACCCATACAAACATCCTCCTTGTCCAGAGTTATCGTCTGAGGCCCGCCAAGATCAAGACACGCCTACTTGATGTCGACTCGCTCGAAGGCAAGGCCACACACATACAGTCCACTCTGACGCATCAAGACCTTATCTCGGCCGTCATCTCGTAATATTTCAAAGCTGCCTAAACAGTGAGACAGACAGACAAACGGTCCCACAGAGGCTAACAGCAACCACTCCTACCCTTGGACCTTTTCGACTCAATTGTAGGCGTCACGATCGTTTAGGATTAACGCGGAGAGGATTTAGCGATCAAAGGCTGGGGGAGAGGAATAGCATCCTTCTGGGGCCAGGATGATGGATGATGCGGATCTGGAGTTTAAAAATTAGGTATATTTTTTTTTTTTTATTTCATGTAAGATTTGGTGTTTCTGAGGTTCCTTCTGTAGCAAATGTTTCTGAATAAAAAGGGACATTCATGAAAGACTTATATTTAGTCTTGCAGGATTACATTGGCACGAAAATAATTTAACCAACGTCATTTGTCAAGGTTAGCCGACCAAATACCACAAAATTCCCTACGCAATAGTAAGAAGTCATAACCGAGACTTCATAGTATTCGCAAGAAAGCCACGAAAAATAATCCCTATCACCCGACGCTACGGAACAGATCTTCAAAATATCCAGTCATCTAAAAACATACGAGAGCCGTAAGGGGCCAGGAGTAGGATCTTGCCTTGAATACCAAGTAAGCAGCCCCCAGCATCACCCGATCCACCGAGGGATGTTTCTAGGGGAGCATCCGTCAGGAGAAGCTCTTCAAGCACTTCACTCTGCAGCGGAATGGATCGTAAAAACTACTCTTTAGGGGTTAGGAAGATGACCTTTCAAGGTCTTATATGTTTGGGATCCATTTCTTTACTTGTCTGATACTCTGTAACTGAAAAAGATCAAGGGAAAAAATTTCTTAAGACAGATGAGTGAAAATAAGTATTACCCGCGACTTGATGTATTTTTTTGCTTTAAATATTTACCGTTATAGTGCGGCAACTACAGTGCCAGAAAGCTCGGTTGGTAGATCGAGTCCAGTGGTCCACATGAGGTCTATATGAAGACAGTTATTCACATCACACGGCAAGTGAAATTAAACGCCCTTGACATGTTAATCAGAATCATATACTACTCTAGCAACAAACTTACTGAGTAAAACACAATTTGTATCCAAGACACCTCTAGACTTGCCGTCATCCAACCCGGGACAGCCTAAAGCATATCCTTGTTTTAAAAGTATGAAACATTGGGCCACATTTATCATACTGTAGAATCCCTAATAGGATGTTTAGGATTTGGAGAGAGAGAGAGAGAGAGAGAGAGAGAGAGAGAGAGAGAGAGAGAGAGAGAGCAACGCTGTTGCAGAGAAAGAGCGTGAGATGATAGTGTGAGAGAGGGTAATAAATTCCAGTCATTACTGTAATTACCACACGCAGACAATCCCTCTGAGAAGACCAGAAACTACCATGCTCTTCCATACTCCTTTCCCCCAGCCAGTGCTAAAGGCTTATTGCTTATTTCCAAACAATGACTCCATTCCAAGATATGGCAAAGAAAGTTGTTCATTTAAGTATTGTACGTAAGCCCTCATATATTTATAGCAGTGATAAAATCAGTGCACCCTGTTTTGGGTCATTTGTACTCCCTTTACTAGAATACTGTTCTCCGGAATGAATGTCAGCTTCTGCCAGAGATTTATCTTTTAGACAGATTGGTTTGTAGTGGCAGGTTTCTGTTTGCTAACATTAGCAGTTGTGACTTGGACCATCAACAGACGGTCTCTTGTTTGTCAGTTTCTCATAAGTTGCAGTTGAACAATTGACCCTGAGCCTCTTTTCCTGCCGAGAGCAATCAGATTTGCTGAACAGCTACATCAATATGCAATAAATGTGTCTCGATGTCGAACTTCCCAATTCCAGAGGTCCTCTATTCTTTACACAGTTGGACCGAAGACCAGTGTCCCTAAGGATGTTGTAAAATTAGAACCTCAAAAGTTCAAGCGAAGATGCAACTCATTACCACCCTTCAAAACTTCTTGTATGTTAATAATTAATTTTTTTAACTACTCATTTCCACCTTTAAAAACTTCTTGTATCTTAATAATTAATTTTGTTTATCTATTTATTTTTAATGTGTTCTTTTCTAATGACTGATCTCTTTTTTTTTCTGTTTCTTATTACCTTATACTTCTTTCAAATGAACACCATATTATTTGGAAGCTTGAATTTCAAATCAATGGCGTCTGTGATCTTGTTTCATATGAATAGGTTTCACCTTCTCAACAACAACAATAATAATAATAATAATAATAATAATAATGATAATAATAATAATAATAATAATAATAATCATAATAATAATAATAAGAGGTTTGCTGTAAAGATATAACACAAGTTGGAATGGCTTATTTTTTATAATAATAATAATAATAATAATAATAATAATAATAATAATAATAATAATAATAATAATAATAATAATAATAAGAGGTTTGCCTTAAACATATAACACAACTTGGAATGGCTTATTTTTTGACAATATACTGCTTCAGTTGAACTGAACTGAATCGAATTGAACTGAACTGAATCGAATTGAACTGAACTGAATCGAATATGGAATTTAGGCCAAAGGCCAAGCACTGGGACTTATGAGGTCATTCAGCGCTGAAACGGAAATTGACAGTAAAAGGTCTGAAAGGCGTAACATGAGGAAAACCTCAAAGCGGTTGCACTATGAACCAATTGTGAGGAGAGGGCTGAGGAAAGTAAGATGGAATAGAGAATAGGAAAAGAGGTGCAGTAAAAGGAATGAAAGGGGTTGTAGGTTGGGGCTAAAATCACGCTGCAAAGAACTTCTTTCTATACTCCTTGTGGGTAATGAAATATAAGTAAACAAAATGTCAAAGGAGCCACGTCTGTATTTATGCCTTTCTAGATAATAAAAATGAAAAAGAAATTGTATGTAAGAATTTACACACTTATGTATATATATATATATATATATATATATATATATATA
>JANJGK010008628.1:20000-25598 GCA_039081455.1 Macrobrachium rosenbergii
TCACTATGAGCCTTTCAACTAAGCTAAGCTTTTTTTTACTTCTGCTCATATGTTATTTAGATTGTACATACACTAGTTTATTCCAGCAGCTTCAAACTCTTTTCTGTCATTTGCATTCAACATTCATACTTCACTTCCTTAAGGATAATTGGATCAACAATCACTACAGATACTCTCCTTTGGATTTCATTGGTACCCCAAATATCTTCCCACTCTTTGTATATATATAGTATATATCCTGCCAATACACTTAAAGATCTCACTCTCTCTCTCTCTCTCTCTCTCTCTCTCTCTCTATATATATATATATATATACATATATATATATATATATATATATATACATATACATATACATATACATATACATATACATATACATACACGTACGTGTATGTGTACATACCCCTAATTGCTTAATTACTTTCACAGGTGGCAAATTGTCAGTACTCTCTCTCTCTCTCTCTCTCTCTCTCTCTCTCTCTCTCTTTCTAACTAAGACGTTTATATATATATATATATATATATATATATATATATATATATATATATATATATGTAAAGGAAAATAAATAAGTCATGAAATAAACAACAAGCTTTTATTTAGAAACTAAATAAAACAAAATTTTTATCCAAAATAGAGATTTATCTACGAGCACCCGACCCAATCAATAACTTCTAGACTCACTATCGTTCAATAAAAAAAAAAACTTTCATTGTGTTCCTCACATCCCTTTTGAAACATCAGCTGAAGAGCTCTTGGCCCAGCGATGATAAATACAGAGAGAGAGAGAGAGAGAGAGAGAGAGAGAGAGAGAGAGAGAGAGGCCAAGGGCCATCGACCTGCAAAATAACAAAGTGAAAAGAAAGAAGAGGAATCAGGAAAATTGACTCCAAATAAAGAAACGTGATTGGAGGCTGTGTCTTCTTCGGAAAGTGAGGGAAGTAAAAGGTAGAACAGTCAAGGGGTGAGAAAGGAGAATGGTAGAAGGAAGTGGAAAAGGATATAGTTGACAAAGGAACGTATAAAGCAAAGGCAGGTGCGAAAGACAAGGATTCCGTTTGGTTGTTGGAAGAGTCAAGATAAGTAACAAAGCAATGAATTTTTTTTCCTTTTTTCGAAAAAAGCAGCAATAAAAGTCACGTTAAAAGGTACATGGATAAAAGAGGAATAAAGTAAGTAATACACACACACACACACACACATTTAAATATATTATCAAAATTTACCACTTGTTCTGCATCTCCAAGAGCAGTACAAAGGATAATATTTCTTTACCCGTTTGTACCCTGAATACAAATTTCCACAACAGCAAAGGCAGTGGAGACCTTTCGTTTTTCATAAACGAAAGATTCTTCAGAGAGAGAGAGAGAGAGAGAGAGAGAGAGAGAGAGAGAGAGAGAGAGAGAGAGAGAGAGAGAGCAGTGGAAATTAACTTTGAAATTAATTTCTAACTCAGAAATAAGTGGGAAACAAAGCGAATGATTATGAAAATATACTTCAATATAACACCTAAATACAACCTGAGAAGAATAAGAAATAAAAAAAAATAAGAAAACCAAAGTAACAAAAAACCAAAGGAAGAAAAGAAAGTGGAGAGAAAAACCAGGCTCGAAAATTCATCATATGAAGAAACACCCCCATATCTTTCACCAAAGGACAACTCTAAACAACTTTCCTCCCATTTTCATTTCCTTTTAAATCAACCTCGGATCCAGATTGACTCGTGAAAGTCCTATACCTCCCCTGGGTCTCTTCCTGAAACCCTCCACGGGAATAAAACCATCAAAGGACCCAGACTGGTATCAAGAGAAGCGAAAGAATCACGTTCTTTCGTCGCTGGAAATAGTTTGGTTAGTTTCATTCATGACGTCTTCTATAGATGTTCCGGTCCGGTTGATACGTTTTTTTTTTTTTTTTTAAACTGAAGCTAAATGAAATTTCAGGACAAACTGACAGATGCAGTGAGATAAATTCAGATTTCATGAGGGTGTTTCGTTCAATTGGGCAGTCGTGGTTCTGGTGCTTTGGTAAATATTAACAGTCGAGATAAAATCTGGAAAAAGGGATGCTTCGTGAAGTCAAATTTGAACGTCAGGAAAATATATGGCCCTCCCATATATCTATCTATCTATCTATCTATCTATCTATCTATGCATGATTTTATAGATGAAATGCAAACAAACGTTGGACTAATTTACAGGATCAGTCCGAAATTCCATCTGGTACTTCTAAATATACATTATATATATATATATATATATATATATATATATATATATATATATATATATATACATATATATATATATATATATATATATATATATATATATATATATATATACATATATGTATATATATATATATATATATATATATATATATGTATATATATATATATATATATATATATATATATATATATATATATATATATATATATATATATATATATTATACATACATACATACATACATACATACATACATACATACATACATACATACGCATACACACACACACACACACACATATATATATATATATATATATATATATAATATATATATATAATATATAAAGCAAATTCTTATATATCCTACACGTTCTTTTCATATATTCAAATCTTTACACCCAGCAAATTAATCATTTATACGTCTGTTCTTTTTTAATGATAAAAATGAACTTGCGTTTAATTGGGAATATGAAATTTTTATTGGTAGACAACATTTTCGTGATGTTTGCTGATATTCGAAAACTCGTCATCACCAAATGAGCGATGTATCTGGAGATGAACAGCATCAACAATAATTTTTCCTCCTTTTCCTAAAATTTTTCCCGTTTGTTAATTAACCGATACTTGACCCTTGTTAATATTAGAGCAGAGAGTTTTGAAAATATGCAGATTAATAAAGACTTTGATTAAACATTAAAGAGTCATTTTCACTGAAGCGGTTTTTCTGATTGACGTTTGTGTTTATGAAAGTGAATGATTTTCGTTTGATAATTTATATCGATTTGCTTTTATCCTTTTTTTTTTATTATCTTCTCCTGGATTATGTCTTTCTAAGCTTTAGGAGCAGGGAGCTTACTTCTGGAATTAGAGCTGTAGATAAATTGTATTAAAGCATTTGATTTCAGTACACTATTTAGTCTCTCTCTCTCTCTTTCCATATATTATATATATATATATATATATATATATATATATATATATATATATATATATATATATGTATATACACACACAAACATATATATATGTATAATTTATATATATATATATATATATATATATATATATATATATATATATATATATATATATATATATATATATATATCGCTTTCCGCATTTTAATTCAAGCTTAAAAACGTAAAATAAACATGGCATAGAAAAATGTGAAAAATAAAAAAAATAAAACACGGATAATGAATGCTGAATCAATAATGGATATTTAAAAAGTAAACAAGTTGGAAAACCATTTATTTATTGAATATCCAACGAGTTAAATTCTTGGTAAAGGTTGCCATTGTATCAGGATACGGAGAGAGAGAGAGAGAGAGAGAGAGAGAGAGAGAGAGAGAGAGAGAGAGAGAGAGAGAGAGAGAGAGAGAGACCCCCTCAATTTGAAGAACATTATACATTGTGCAAATTAGTCTCCAATATCACGCACGTTGACGCGCGCATATCGTTAGTCCTTTGTGGGTAAGTCTGGCTCGAGTAAACATTTTATTTACTCCGGGCAATGCATTTGCAATATGCATATCCATTACAATCACCCTGGTGGACACCATCATAGCTGAATTGGGTTTCCAGTCGTTCCCAGAAACGGCATATTCTTAACGCTCAAAGACAGAGGAGTTCCGAAATATATTCGGTCTGTGGAACTGCATAATTTTGATATTCATTGGTCATTTGAATATATTTCTGTTTTTGCCTCGTCCAGTTTTACGTTATGTCCCTGGATGATTATGCGCATGTATTCATCTTCCTTTCGTTTCTTTCGCGTTGTGCTCACAATTCTGGGACTGCTTGCAGGGAGATTCTGGTCTGACTCTCCCTCTGTGTGACAGGGCTCAGGGATCGCGTGACATTTGCATATCAGTGGAATGGAGATGCTTTTGATCTGACGTTGAAACTGACACCAAACACTTTGGTGTTTGTTTCCTTAGGTGCTGGTGTTTAAATCTCTCAGTTCTTAATCTCAACGATTATTTTTGTTCTAGGAATTGTTGTAAATGAATATTAGAGATGTTAGTTTTTTTTTATTTGCATAATGTTATGTCTGTTACTGAACTATGTTTTTTGTGCTCTGCCAATTTCTTAATGTGTAAATTTAACCATTTTTTTTGTAGTGGTAAAAGGCCTCATTAAAGGTAAATAAAATAAAATAAAATAAATATGTGGTTGCAATTAGTGTTACAAGTTGATTTTGCAAGGTACATAGCCAGATGATTCAATCGTGTCTTGCCGGTCAAAATTCTAATATATAACCATTAACTTATATCCCAATTTTACTGTTCATTTTGCTGCATAACCACCAACCTGATAAAAATCGTCGAGATTAATCTTTATCACTAATTTATGACAATATTTCCTTTTAGATGATCATCATTTATACTTTCGTTTAGTGCATTTAGTGCCTTATGTCTTAGTAATTCATATACCAAGTTTATAGTAATAGGCTGAAATCCAGTCATTAAAGTTTTCGAAGTTTCCAGGTCTAGAATATATGTGAGGGTGTGCAGATAGCAAGGTAAGGATGATCAACGTTTTTCGTATAGAGCCCCTTTGGACAAAAACCTCCATCATTCCATCTGTCCAACAGTACTGAAGTCTTCCTCTCCTTCCTTCAACCACTTTCTAAATTACTCATTCTTTTCACCAGCCTGATGCCCCCCATTCTTTCCACATGACAGAACCATCTTAAATTCACTATGAACCTTTCAACTAAGCTAAGCTTTTTTTTACTTCTGCTCATCAGTTATTTAGATTGTACATACACTAGTTTATTCCAGCAGCTTCAAACTCTTTTCTGTCATTTGCATTCAACATTCATACTTCACTTCCTTAAAGGATAATTGGATCAACAATCACTACAGATACTCTTCTTTGGATTTCATTGGTGCCCCAAATATCTTCCCACTATTTGCATATACATAGTATATATCCTGTCAATAAACTTAAAGATCTCTCTCTCTCTCTCTCTCTCTCTCTCTCTCTCTCTCTCTCTCTCTCTCTCTCTCTCTCTCTCTCTCTATATATATATATATATATATATATATATATACATATACATATACATATACATATACTTATATATACAAGTATGTATATGTGTACATACCCCTTATTGCTTTATTACTTTCACAGGGGACAAATTGTCAGGTATACAAGAGTCAGTTAAATAACTCTCTCTCTCTCTCTCTCTCTCTCTCTCTCTCTCTCTCTCTTTGTATATATATATATATATATATATATATATATATATATATATATATATATATATATATATATATATATATATATATATATGAGTGTGTGTGTGTGTGTGCGTAAAAATAAGTCATGAAATAAACAACAAGCTTT
>JANJGK010008629.1:0-25597 GCA_039081455.1 Macrobrachium rosenbergii
ATTTTCCACGCCCTCTAGATTCCAAAACTACTCTTACTATAGCCGATTCACTTAAGGTAGATTCTTGAGCCTATGAGACGTTTGTTTGGCGGCCTCTGATTGGCTGGTACTGGGAGGTATGCAGCTCGCTCACTGTTTCATTTTAATGTCTGTAGCTCAAAAAACTTGAAATAATTTTATATTTCTTCATTTATCTCACGTTTTACACAAGATAGGAAAGTTTCGGTCATACCATAAGATTCGGTATTAATTGTACAACTAAACCGTGATTTCCTGAAATCAGTAAGATAAAACATAAAGGAATTACAACGAGTAAAAGTTTAGAGAGAAGCATTTTATTCTTTATACCTGTTTTTACATATCGTCGGATTTTGCATCATTCATACGATCAAGATAAAATAAAACTTTTGTTTTCATACAATAAATTCACCCTGAATACGCTGGTGCTTTCAGATTTTAGATGCGTATGATATGTGAAGAGAAAATGAAGAATATGTCGTATTATGTTGCATCCGTTCTTGACTCAGTTTGAATAGTGCCGAGAGACGGTGATCTGCAAACAGCGAGATCTTTGAGGCACCGTTGACAGTTGCCAATTAGTGATGTGAGAAGTTTGCAGTTTCGACAGTATTTACCGTATTATTATGTCATTAAATTTTCTGTAAATAAATGCACAGAATTCCCATTATGACTGTCGAACACTCTCACTCCAATATCATATATGTCCGTGTGTCTGAACATATCTGAGTAAGTGTAATTCCCGTAAATGTTCCCACACCCCTGCATCACTATATAGCGCATGTAGGATAATGAGACGAATCAGAAGACTTTTATAGCTTTATATATTTAAACAAAAAGAATGGAAATTCATACTGATGTATTATGTCATAAAACAAAATAAAATCATATACAGTAGGCTTACATTGACAGTGTCATTAGGCTATCTACAGTATATGAACAAAAAGCAAAGAAAATCTTACATATTCTGTTACGTCATTACCATTATTTTAAAAAAATTTAATGGAAAATCATACATATAGTCATGTCGTTACCTATTGAAACAAAAAGAATGGAAAATTATACAGATGCATCCATTTGATTTTTCATTTTTCCTTATCAGATATGTCCATAGTCCAATCATACGGACATATATGATATTGGAGTGAAAGTATTCGACACTCATAATGGGAATTCTATGCATTTATTTACAGAAAATGCATAATGACATAATAATGTTTATGGGGTAAATATTGTTGAAGCTGCAAACTTCTCATATCGCTAATTGGCAACTGTCAACGGCACCTGGACGCTCTTGCTGAGAAGACCAACAACGTCCAAGGGTGTCTCGCAGTCTGCAGACCACCGTCTCTCGGCACTATTCAAACGGAGTCAAGAACGGATGCAACATAATACGTCATATTCTTCATTTTCTCTTCACATATCACACGCATCTAAAATCTGAAAGCACCAGCGTATTCAGGGTGAATTTATTGTATGAAAACACAAGTTCTATTTTATCTTGATCGTATGAATGATGCAAAATCCGACGATATGTAAAAACAGGTATAAAGAATGAAATGCTTCTCTCTTCACTTTTACTCGTTGTAATTCCTTTGTGTTTTATCTTACTGATTTCAGGAAATCACGGTTTAGTTGTACAATTAATATCGAATCCTATGGTATGATCAGAACTTTCCTATCTTGTGTAAAATGTGAGATAAATGAAGAAATATAAACATATTTCAAGTTTTCTGAGCTACAGACATTAAAATGAAACGGTGAGCGAGTAGCATACCTCCCAGTAACAGCCAATCAGAGGCCGCCAAACAAACGTCTCATAGGCCCAAGAATCTACCTTAAGTGAATCGGCTATAGTATCCTCCTCCTTCCATTTGTTACTATCCGTTTCTCTTCCTTCCATCTACACTTTCTCCTTCTTCATCCTCCTGAGCATTCCTCCTTCTTCATCCTCCTGAGCATTCTTTCATCTATTCCCATCCCTTATTTATAATTGCTATATACTTTCTTCCATTTATTGTTCCCATTCTCTCTCTCTCTCTCTCTCTCTCTCTCTCTCTCTCTCTCTCTCTCTCTCTCTCTCTCTCTCTCATTATTGAAATCTTGCCCTCTATACCCTCCATTTATTATTCATATTATAAACACTTCAACTCATCACCATGTCTCTTACATACACCTATTATTCTTCTCATTTTCTCCCACATCATTTTTTTTTTTATCTTGCAATTATTATCCCACCTCCAAAAACTATTTGCAGTTATTATCCCACCTCCAAAAACTATTCATCCTATGGTCAAAGTCTCCTCTATTTCCTTCTTACACTGTATTCTTCTCTATCTTCACTCCGTAAGTATTCTTGTGTAGTCTTATTCATACGTCTGGGTTTAATATGTATTCTTTCATTCCTACAACTACCATTTCTCTATTGGCTGTCGTAAGGCTTCATGGAATGTCGGTAGTTCCTCGCTGGGTGAGCGGGTTCCGTTCTCAGCTACCACTCTGTTGGTTGCGAGTTCGAATCTCCGACCGGCCAGTGAAGAACAAGAGGAATTTGTTTCTGGTGATAGAAATTCATTTCTCGCTATAATGTGGTTCGGATTCCACAATAAGCTGTAGGTCCTGTTGCTAGGTAACCAATTGGTTCTTAGCCACGTAAAAGTAAATCTAATCCTTCGGGCCAGCCCTAGGAGAGCTGTTAATCAGCTCAGTGGTCTGGTTAAACTAAGATATACAGGCGGTCCCCGGTTTACGACGGGGGTTCCGTTCTTGCGCCGCGTCGTAACCCGAAAATCGTCGTAAACCGGAAAATCGTCAAAAATCATAAGAAAACCTTACTTTTAATGCTCTGGGTGCATTGAAAACGACGTAAACTGCATTATTATTGAGTTTTACATCAAAAAAACCTTCAAATTATGATTATTCTGCCATTTTGGGGCCAAATTTCTTCCGTCGGATCAGCGTACGACGCGTCGTAACCCCGGAACATGCGTCGTAAGCCGGGAAATAATTTCTGATGAATATATTTGAAAAGCGTCGTAACCTCGGAACGTCGTAAGCCGGAACCGTCGTAAACCGGGGACTGCCTGTACTTAACTTTTTTTTTTATGGAATGTCGGTATTACTGTCAGTCTTTGTTTTCTTCTGTAGGTCTTTTCTACAGTATACTTGTGTATGAATGAGTATCGTCTTCTATCGTCTTCCATTCTTCCTCCTCCTGAAGTCATCATGTGGTCTAAGATGTTCCTATGTGTCTTCCCTAATCAGTGTCACCAACCTTTTGTGTTGGATGTTTGTCAAGGGCTATTGGCATCTATTCTTTCATAGTAGTTATCTGAATTTTCTCTTGACAGATTAGCTTTTGACTGCTTCCATTCCCTTGGTCTCTTAGTTTCTATTTCACTTTGTAAACTGTTAGAATATTTATACTGTTCTCCTTTGTTCTTATAACCTTGTACAGTTCTGGCCTTAAGCCGTCTGGTCCAGCTGCTTTTGTCTCCTCCAGTTTTTCTAAATGTTTTACACATTTCCCTTTAAACATCCACATTATTCTTATGGTTTAGGTCTTGTTCTGGGGCTGCTGCTGTGACCATGTGCTCTCTTAGTTCCCCAGGGAACGTATTGTTGTGTATGTCCACTTCCTCATACTCCTGTTGTAACGCTCTTTCTTCATTCTTCCTTTCCTCTTCATTCCATATTTTTGTTCAGTTCTCATGAATTTTATTGATTTCTTCTCCCCAGATCAGTTTCATTCGCTTGCAGACTTTCTTCTCGTTAATGTGTCATCCCGTCCATCACAGATCTGAATTTGTTCTTCTCCCATTTTCTGCCCTCTTACATTTTTCTATGCTATCTTATCCCCTTTCCCACGTCCTTTCTTCCTCCTTGCTATCCACTGCAACTCTCCTTTTTCACGGTCTTAAGCACTGATTGGCTGAAAGTACAACAGTGTTCGGTGCAGTCAGATTTTAATTAAATTACTTTCCCTATTTTTATACTCCCACCACTCTGCCATCTTATGTTGACTTTACTAAACTTGAATTCCTCCTCCTTTGTCCATCGTCTGGTCTTGAATTCCCCCTTCTTTGTCCATCATCTGGTATTTTGTGAATTATTCAGGTTATCCCATAGCTTTGTCAAATTCAGCACCAGCTTTGAAAGCCAGATATCAGGGTAATATAAAGTCTTGCCATCTTTCATTCTGCTCTTCATGATAAGAAAATATCAATTGTCGTCCATGTTTCTGCTTTTTGTTTTATTACTGAAATAAGTCAGTTTTTAAGTAGTATTGTGGAAATTGAAAAGAAACTATGTACAATCTAAGTCTTTAAGTTGACCTGTTGCACCTTGAACTCATTTTGACTTTTGTTTTATAGGTTGATGAGTGCAGATCACCCCCAATGAGGTGGTAAGTGTTCAGATTCATTTTTTTTTTTTCATATTTTCTTTATTTTCTTATTGGAGACCTAAATCAAGGTGGTTGTTTAAATTGCTGGTTTCAGGCAACCCATAAGTTATTGCCGAAGATGGTGTGATTTAACTACGGTTTTTAACTAACCAAGGCCTGCCTTTCTCCTGCCAAAACTTGGTTTTTTCCCTCTTTCTCTTTCCCAGTTATTCTTACGCATTTCCAGCACCTCCTTTTATAATTGACAGTCTGGAGTCGTATCTTGTGACATAACTAGGGTTGTGAAATTTTTTTTTTTTTTTTTTTTTTTTTTTTTTTTTTTTTTTTTTTTTTAAGAAAAATTTTTTTGTTCCCCAATTTTTCATGTTCTGGACCTTTCTGGTGATCCTGCTAATACTTAATATGGACATATGATATTTTTTAAGACTTCCACCTTCCTTCTAGATTAGAGGAATCATTAAAATAATGAAATTAAGGGTAAAAATGCTTCTTTAATTGATAATTAAAACCTGAGATATATGAAGTATTACTAAGAATTTCACTTACAGTCTCAAAATATAATGGTATTTTTGCTAGCTATTTGAGTATGATGATATTTGCTTTCCTTTATTGCTGAATTTTGATGAAAAACAATTTTCTTTTGAGATCAAAATGTGAAACAGTGAAATAGCCCTATGAAATTAAATGAAGAAAATTTAAATAAAAATGCTCTTGAAGTTACAGCACAAAGAGATAAGTTTTGTAGATATAATGTGGCCATTATAATATAGCCTATAGGGCCTAACATAAAAATTATAATTTGGTCATTCAATGAAATCTGAACACGAAGCATTTAAAATAAAGGTATCCACTCATAAAAAGTTTTCCTAAAGCTTTGAATTTTTTATGGATGTCATTTATAATATGCTATAAAGAACAAAAGCAAGACCTTCATTAGGTGCTTCAGCCATGAAAAGAAATACATATACTGTATACATTTATACAGAAAAAGAAACACTCAACTGAAAATGCTCTTTGAAATCACACTGCCAATATAAAAAAAAAAAAAAAAAATATTCCATTTTCGCCAACACTGATAACCTTCAATTTTGATAAAAAAGAAACGCTGAGCCTGCATCTCTTTCACAAAACTTAAAAGAAAGGTACAGACAGTTTACGATGAAACAAAACATTAACTTTGGCCCAAAATTTTTAATGAAATTGCCTCTCAAAAAGGTTAAACTTTCTAGTCTGAATCGTTATCATTGCTTGAGGAGTGATCTAGTTCGGAACCTAAATCTTCTTCCGAGTCTTTTGAAGAATAATCCTGGAGTGAAGATTTATCCTTTAAGCTTGATGCAGAGCGACATCTTGATGATGATGGGGAGCATCTGCTAATGTTGATGGCTGTGGAGTAGAAGTTCGATGAAGTTTTTCATCTAATGTCAAATGATGAGCGACATATACAAGTTTGGCAGCCCTATCTGTTGATAGACAGTTGCGATCAGAGGAATGGATATGCGAGTGGCGACTGAATGACCATTCAACCGAGGCACTGGTTCGGGGCAAATTTAATGTTCTAGTAGCCACTTTTGAAAGTTGTGTGTGGTTGCACATACCATTCCACCATGGGGTAGGGCTACACTGGTCCACACTTTGCCAGATGAGGGGTTTACTAAATAATTTTTCCTTTGCCCTAAACTCAGCTATTTCTCCCAAAACCTTTTACTCATCTATACTTGGCATCCTTAAAGCTACTTCATATGCCAATTCAATCGCATCAACTGCCTCTTCATCACTTATGTGACGTCCTCTATAACGGGGGTCCAATAAGTTAGCAGCCAGGTGAACTTTCTGTACAAGCCACTCTCGTCTCTTGGGGACAACTTCTTTAGGGAGAGATTCCTCACTTCGGAGGACTAGAGAGTCTGGCAACTGCTCATCAAAGGAACTTTGCAAATCATGAAAAACCTCTATGACAATTGAAAGATACTGATCATTGCCTTCAGTCATAGTTATTGCAGTTGCTACTGGTTTTAGTAACTGAAGATATCCTGCAATCTTGTCCCAGAAAGCTTCTGAGAGTAGAGTATCCTTTGCACTCTTTTCTAACCCTTTCTTCGCCTCCTCATCAATTGCCAACTTCTGTAGTGTATGCTTGTTTTCTTGAATTGACTGCATGCAGTGAATGATTGACCCCCATCTAGTTTTCACAGGGAGCTTCAGAGAAGTTTTGGCCTCATTCCCTTCACTTTGCAATTTCCTAAATATGGCCAAGAGTTTTTGACTATTCTTAATGTGCTTTACAAGATTAGTACATTCCTTTTGTATCGACTCAATATAGCATATCTGTGAACATTAGATGAAGTGTATGGGCAAGACAGCCATATGTTTGTATGTGAGGGAATTCCTCTCATATTACTACCCAGGCTTTCTTCATGTTTGCTGCGTTATCAGTACAAACTCCCCACACCTTCATTGGGCCCACTTCCCTCACAACTGATTTAATGGTCTGGCTAAAATATTCCCCAGTGTGACTTTCAGCACCTGTTGAAATGCTTTTCCAAAATATTGGAGTAGGAGCTGTTACCATTATGTTGATGATCCCTCATTTCTGTAATAAGAATTTTAGGAGTTGTATATTTACTCAAAAGAATCCAAAATAGTAAACATATAGAATATTCAATCAATATGAAAACCTAAATTTACCCTTATTTGGTTCGCATATTACCAGGTTCATTAACAGATTTTCAAGGATTTTCTGTTCCTTTCATTCAATAAATCGAGAATTTGCGTTGTGTTTATGTATACAATTTAATTTACCATATCCTGTGATCGTATAAAATCATTGTTTGACCAGGAATAGATTATTTATATTTATTACTAACCTTAAAATATTTATTGTAAAGTTTCCTATCCGGCAACCCGAAGAATAATCCTATTCGTTTTACAAATGCCTGCCAGTAACAATATCTATCGTGCATGCATGCCCTTCAATATTATCACCTCAACAAAACACTTATAAAAATCGTAAACTTAGCTGTAGCACATGATGGTAAGAACTCCTCTCGAAGCTGTGTTAATTCCTTCCCCCCTACTTTACGAGTTACCGTAGGGTAACAATGACCCTCGCTGTTAAACAACTGAGCCGGTACTGTCCGATTCTGACTCAAGTCACTCAAATCAGTCAGAGATGACTGACGTCCACGCATGCGCGACCCGCATTCGCTAACGACAATCCTTAACAACTCGTTAACGATTGCTTAGAGTCAAACAACCATTGAGTGTATTTTACTCTTCAAAAAACACTCGACACAAAGAAATATATTATTACAAACAATTCAATACAACTTATATAATTTTCTACGCATCTCGCACTGCATAATGTTCATAATATTTCCTTTACAAAATAAAAGATAAATGACTGCTTACTGGTCTTTATAAATGCACTATCGTGATTCCATCTTGAGTCACGATAAGTTGTATTACTTGAATCTTGGTAATTTAATAAATATATCTATAGAGAATAGATGCCAGTACCTATCAGCGTATCCCAGCCCGAGAAGAACCCTAAAAGAGTTCAGAGGTCTGGTTAAACAAATCATTTATAACTAACTAACCTATCAGCGTAGCTGGAAATGTAACCAATTATCAACCATACTCTATACAGCAATGTTCTCTCAGGCTTTAACATTTCATATGGGGTTATTAGTAAATGGCCTGGCTGCCCCCATATAATTGCACCTAACACAGTGCTATTTAGGTATTATCTAAGGTCTTTGCAGCATCCCTTTGGCCCCGAGCTGCAACAATAATTGTTCTGCCACTATTACCTCAGTCTGTCTGCTTTCTTCAATATTGCTATTCACTCTCTCTGACTTATTCTTCACTCCAAAGCAGTGAATGGCCTTTGCTGCCCCAGTGTTTGGATTAAAACCTAAATTCTTTAATCCAATTCAATCCCCTGGCCCTGGCCACATCCAACCCAATGTGTCTGATAGACTCCCTACTCTGAGTTCAGAGACTGGTATAGAGCATTGCTTATTTGCTATATGCTTAATAATTGGTTACCTTTACAGCTAAGCTGGTGGGTGCTGGATTGCTGGTACTTGGTCTACTGTATTATATGTCAGATCTGAATGAAACTGAGAAACTTACTGCCAATATTCATTAACAGTTTTGAATGTAAATAAGGATAAACATTAATTACCTAATGTTTGTCCAACCATCTAAAAGTACTGCTACACTCTGGGATGATGCCACTGCTTCTTTGGCATTGGAGAGACAATCTTGATAGATATTATCTAGCAGTGTGTTTGACAACTGATCCCTACTTGGTATTTTAAACGATGTCTGCAAAATAGTAAAAAAGTTTTACCCGTGCTTATTTTCACTAGTCTCGGTGGAGAACATAAATGAAAATATGGCTTTTTGCCAGCAGTGATTCTTTAATGTAAAAACAGAGAAAAAATTACTATACATGAATCAGTGTTCCACACTAATATTTCCAATGTTCTATATGAACAGATGAGCATATTCAATAAACACTGCAAATTTTGACCAACAATGAAGAAGTGAAAGGATGACTAATTTATGGTACTCGTAAAACTCAATCTCATATGATTGAGGTGAATTTTTATAATATCATAATATCTATTTTCACACAGATTTTTCTTTCTATTGCTAAATTGCCTTGTTACCCAAGCTTAGAGTATCTTCGTCAGAATAACATTAGCAAAAATGAATGTGCTATGGACGGACAGTACGGTATCTTATTCCCCTAGCCAAACAAGAAGATCTAGTACATGTAATAATTAAAAAAATTTCAGTAATACCCAGATGCATAATAAATTACAGGGAATAATTGTATGTGTATATTATGGATAATATAAGCACAGTTAGACATTGTGTGTGGCTTAGGAAGCAACAGAATGTGAAAAAATGCAGAAAATTGAAAAAATCCAAATTTGACTTTTTTCAGGCTGTTTTTATTTCGCAAAAAAAACTGGGTTTTTTTCCAAAAAAGAAAAACTTGCTCGTTTTTTTCGTTCCACAGCCCTAGACATAACATATTCCAGTTGATATGTATTACAGATTTCCATACCCCACACTTATCTTAAAACTTCTGTGACGATCTTAAAAGATCCATTGTGACCAACACTTTCTCGCCTACCTTTTCTTTTGACATTGCATCCTTCCCCGTTACCATAAGAGTTCATTTTGTTGCCATTGATTTTCCTTTCACTCCATTCCACTCATCCACCTGTTAAGTGTTTGCCTTACGTTTTCCTCAGGATCCTCGTTCTTGGCCGGGAATGAGGGGCCTGGGGACAATAATAATTGTCTAAGAGAGCCCAGTTCGCTAATAAGGGCTCCTGATGCTAATGCAATCAGGAAGATCACCTTCTGTAGCTTGTGAGTTGCGGTTGTATTGGGTCTGCTGAACTGAGGGGTAGATAAAAGTCCAAGTACCTTGTTCAGGGACCAAGTAATTGGGAGTCTTTTGGGAGCTGGTCTTTGTAGAGCAAAAGACCGCAGAAGGGAAGTAATAACTTCTGTGCTGGAGTCAATCCCGAATCCATAAAGCAAGGGTTCTGTTAATGCTGTCTTGTATGCCATGATTGTTGTAACCGCAACGCGTTTGTCTTCAAATAGATATATCATAAAATTTAAAAGTGTTTCTATAGAAAGTTCAACTGGGCTCTCAGTATGGTTATAATCTAACCATATCTTCCATACGGACTGGTATTGTCGGATAGATGACGTCCGTAATTTTTGCACTAGGTACCTAGCAATGTTGGGCGAGTAGTTTTCATGGTAGATAATGTTTAAAAAATCCGTACGTGAACATCTCGGCTCAGAAAGGACAATGCGTAAACGATTTTCCCTCCTACTCTCTGGGATAGAACTGGAATTGATCTTTTTGCCCATTGTTGAAGTGATAGGAACCAATGCCTGTGTGGCCAATCTTGACCTGCTGTATCAAGTAAGCGGTTCCTTTGAAGGTTAGGAGTTTGCTCAAAACCTTCGAAATTTGGGACAGTGGCGGAAAAAGATATATCATCCTCCAATTGTTCCAGTCTTGTAGGAAGGCATCTCTTGCTATTGCTTGATTGTCTGAGTTC
Source organism: Macrobrachium rosenbergii (assembly GCA_039081455.1). Classification (NCBI taxonomy): domain Eukaryota; kingdom Metazoa; phylum Arthropoda; class Malacostraca; order Decapoda; family Palaemonidae; genus Macrobrachium; species Macrobrachium rosenbergii. The sequence continues at coordinate 10,528 of JANJGK010008629.1, forward strand.
GGAGATACATAAACTGGAAGTTTGTGGTTCTCGTATGTGGTGAACAGGTCCACTTCCAGTTGTGGAAGCATGTTGGCTATTGTTGGAAAAGAGTGGTTGTCCAACATCCACTCTGTTGAGGCTGTCGTTTTCCTTGATTGAGAGTCTTGTTACATGGAGAGACCCTGTGAGGTGAATTGCAGACAGGTGCCACTTCTTTACTTGTGCCATCCGAAGGATGGCTAGCATTACCATGTTGAGAGGAGGTGAACGTGATCCCGATCTCTTGATGCAGGACATTGAAGTCTTGTTGTCCTTTTGGAGGTTTGAGTTTTTTTAGAGACAAAAAAGACAGCCATCAGTTCCAGGAAATTGATATGACACTTCCTCAGAGTAGCTGACCACCTCCCTGCCACCTGACGATCCTCCCAGTGTCCTCCCCAACCTGTCAACGAGGCATCTGTGTGTATTGTCACTATTACAGATGGAGGAGTCAGGGTGACCTGTTTTGCCAGAGATTCCTTCTGGGTCCAAGGCTGAAGTATCTCCCTGACTCTTTCATTCTTTTGGTGAGATATGTCTTCTTTTGGTGAGATCTGTCTCGCAGCTTTTGTCCTGCATGCGACCGCCAAAATTTGTTCAAGTTTTTCAATTGCAATCTGAGTGTTGGATCTATTACTGATGCAAACTGCAGTAACCCATCATGTGTTCTAATTGCCGTCTGGAAACTGGGCTGCTCTAGGAACCTTTTGAGGTTTGTCCTCAATCTGTTCTGAGTTTTGATGGGGAGAGACAACAGGTCCTGAAGAGTATCCCAACACAGTCCCAACCACTGAAAATGTCTGCTGGGCGTGACCTTAGGAAGGGGCGAAAGGGAGCAGCAATAGGGACGTGCCAGCATGCATCTTTCAGAACTATAGAAGATGTCCAACTTCTTTTTGGAATGACTAAACGTACTTGGGCAACGATAGTCATCCGAAACTTTTGGCAAACAATGTACTTGTTCAATGTTGGTAGGTCGAGGGCCACTCTTTTGTTCGGAGGAATCCTTATTTGGGAACACAGAAGAGACGTGCCTGGTGGTGAATATGCGCATATTTCTCTATGGCACCTTTTAGTAGGGCCTTCTGCACGTAATCTTCTAGAGAGGGGTTTGATGCTTGTCAGAACCCCTTTAAAGGCAGGGGAGGGTGGGACCATTTCCACCCCAGTCGGTTGAGAACAATGCTGTCCCCCCAAGGAGAAGACTTCCATTCCTAGTGGTGTCCTTGGAGTCAACCCCCGACCAAACAATTCCTATTGATATCCCCCTCTTCCTCTACCTTTTCCTTTGATGGGCATTCCAGGCGTTGCTTTTCCTTTTCCTTTGTGAGATGGTTTTTGGACCTTATGGAAAGGATGTCTTTGCTGATGTGGCTGTTGTTGTCCTTTTGAAGGGGTTTGTCCTTTCTGGCTACCTACCTGTTTATGAGGAAAAGATTTGGAGGTGATTGCAGGCTTGTATGATTTTAGATCAAAGTGAGCATTTTTTAAATTGGGTAAAGGGAAACTTCAGGTTTTTTGTTTCCTGAATTCTCCTTTTCCCAGAAGAGTGTACACTGTACAATTTTGTTGTGCTTGCTTGTTGACTTGTTACCACAGAATCCTCAAACAGGTCCCTACAGAAGGGATTAGACTGTAATAAAGCAGTTACATTAGGGATTGACTTCGTGGAGCCTTCCAATGTTTCCATTTGCGCTTTTAAGCGCTAGTCTAAAAAGTCAAGAGTGTTTCCCATAGGGCTCTCATAAGACTTTAGTCACAGCAGCAAAAAGTGTCCTGGAGTCCTCTGGAAGCCTTTTGGTGGTGGCTTCTAGCAAGGTGGAAGAGGTTAAGATACTAAGGAGAAGAGTCCTGGCATGGAATCCTGATGAAGCTGTCTCATCTGAGATTCTTCTCATAGGGGTCTCAATTTGTTGACTAGCAACATCCAAGGGGAGCCTTTTCCTTTCAAAAGGGAGTTGAAGTGTTGCCCACTCCTTGGTGGAATTTTTCGAAACCGGTAGGACTGTGACAAATGGTTTTAGTTCTGCTAGTGCAGTGTTTCTCAACTTTTTTTTTTCAACGGCACACCTAAGATCTCATAAGAATATCACGGCACACTTGGCAAAATTTAGAAGGGTATGCATTTAGATATTATATTTTTTTCCGACTTCTTCTATATTTGATCGAATGTGCGATAAGCAGATCCTCATTTCTTCTTCAGTCTTTCTCGCTTCTTAGTTTTGGTGTTATTTGATGTTATTTAGGGATAAGAAGTAGAGAACTGTAATAATAGCGATAAAGCTTTTTTTACCTAATGTTGGATATTCCTCTTGCATAGAAATCCACAATGCATCGTTAGGTACTGTTGAATGTTTTATTTCAAGCCCTCGATCGCTAAAAATGGTGGCCAGTTCTTCTTCACACAACTGTAGCCCAATACCAGAAGGAACATTTATGAAGGGATGTCGAATCCAATCAGACTTTCCTATGCTCAGTGATGGAAAATGATGGTCGATGTTTTCGTCGAGCGCTGTCTGATAGGTAACCACAATACTGTAGGGATATTTTTTTTATGCAAGTGGTACGCATGAAGGAAACATATCAACATCATCTGAGCTTGCTCTATTTTTTCAAATAACAATTTTCTTTTTTAGGGCACTCAACTTATCTGCTGAAGTGGGAATATTTTCTTTTCTATCTTGCATGCTACTCTGTGCATTGTTTAATTGATAAAATATTTCCGTTAAGTATTCCTGTTTAGACATCCCAAATTCGCAACGAAGATATTCACGGAATTTTCCCTGCTTTTCTCGGTCATAAAAATGCTATTAATTCCTGGTGTAATTCGCGAACACGAGTTAACTCTTGACCTTTCGGCAGCCATTGAACTTCGGTATGCTTTAGTAATCCAACATGCTGGGAGCCCACTTCCTTGCTTAGTTGTTTAAATAATCTTGACTTCAAAGGCCTACTTTTGATATAATGGACTATTTCAACTACCTGGTGTAACACTTGTTTTGAATCTTCTTGCGATAATTTTGAAGCGAGAACTTCTCTATGTAAAAAGCAATGGGTACGGGTAAGGTCTGGTTTTCTTTTTCTGAGAGGGATACCTGTCATACATGAGTCTCCGTCAGTGCAAATGTCGACACAAGACTTCCAAGTTACATTCATTTCCTTAAGGTAGCCTGTATCATATTAAAAATGTCTTGACCTCTAGTAGTTGTTGACATTCCTTTGCAACACCGCCATCAATAAAACGAACAAATGCAAGCAAATGACTAATGTTGCTGATATCGGTGAACTCATCAACTGTTAATACAAAAATAGAATCCTTAAGTTTTTCAGAACATTTTTTTTTTTCAAAATTTTCAGATAAATTTAAAATTCTCCTATATATTTGTATCGTTTGATAATGGGATTTCGTCAATTTCTTTTTCAACTTTTTCACTAAACATGGATTCAGCTATCTTTTTGCAAGCGGGCAGTATGACTGATTGAACAGGAGTGCGAGATTTATATTTGAATGCTTTTATTTCTGCTGCCTCAATTGAAGGAAGCTGAGCCCGTCCAGAAACGGTCATTGTTTCCTCAAAAACATTGCCTCGCTTTGATGGCTGATCTAAGAGTCTTTGGAAATAAGCGAGATCTTTATCTTGCAATGTTTAGTAGTGAAATGTCTTTTTAACTTGTTTGGTACCAGTGGATTCATTTAACATTTTTTCGCCGCAAATTACGCATAATGGACTTGGTTGTTCAACATCTCCAGACCAAGAAAATTCGAACTTTAGATAACAATCGTTATACTGTCTATTATAGAGAATTTTTGCATATTTGGCATTGGAGTTTGTTGCGTTCAATGAATTTATCTATTGTGAAGGGTTGCACTGAAACCGATTAACGCCCTATTAAGATTGGACTCTCGTCCCTGAAGTACACTGACACGACGCAGGGAGGCTTATGGGAATTATCAGAAAACCCCAGATCACCAGTAAATACAAAAATCAGATTAAATGGAAAAACCCAGATGCTAATATGGTACTCCCCCGGGGGTCCAGGTAGTACCATTAGTCCAAACTGAATCTGACTGGCCAACTGCGCAGTCACAACCGCCAGCAAGACGCCAAGAGTTATGAGGCAGCACCATGCCTCACAGACGAGATAGGACGACGCTTATCACAATAACAAGGAAATCTCAACTCGATGACCATCTCCACTTATAATGCCCAATTCATAATAATGAAGAGACGGACTAAAACGGCAGAGTTTTTTACGTACAACTATTTATTTTAGATAATTGTCAGTATCACCATACTGCTTACAACAGAAAGCCTTACTGTTCATCACGTGAAACCGAAATCGAAACTCGTTTTTCGATTTTTCCGGTGTGCCGTGACAATGATTCGCGGCACACTTAAAATAATCTCGTGGCACACCAGTGTTCCGTGGCACAGCGGTTGAGAATCACTGTGCTAGTGACTCCCGTTTTTTAGTTACTACATAATTCTGGAAGTTTTTCACATGGTTAATTATTTTAAAGGTGAAGGGACAGAAGGCTGGAGGTACTTGGTGAGCAAGTTGAGTTGTATTCAGGATGGGAGTATAGATCCACCTACCTTTGATCTGGTAAAGGGCGTCTTCAACAGCTTTTAATGCTGTATTCCCACATAAGAGAACGGTTTCCTTTTGAGGTTTCTCCATGTCTGGCAAAGGTGGTATCAGGCACTATTCTGTATTAGGGAATGCTGCCCTGCCTCTAAACTCCACATGTACAACTTCTATCATGGTTTTTCTCTCAATCAGATACTTACCATCAAGAGAGAAAATACACATTGAAGCGTCTCGCCAAGGATTTAGTATCATCAGGGGAGAATGTTGGAGCCCCTGTTGTGTTCTGACCTGAAGCTTTATAATTAGTCTTGGATCTTGTTTGGTCAGAGTTTGTTACCACTCTCCATTTTTGATTGCATGATGCAAGACTTTTACACAATGGGAGTGTACATCACTGACTTGATTTCTTTAATTTACTGTTCGGAATTGTGCAATATGTCCATTATATACTGCCGTTTTGTGGCAAGGGCATCTTTGATATTACTCATAATTTCCTTATGGAACTGATCAGATGTTGCAAACTTTGTACAGTGAACCCCCTGTATTCGTGGGGGATGCGTACCGCAACCCCCCACGAATAGCTATAATCTGCAAATACTTAAAACCCCTCTAAAAACACTTAGAACTGCTCATTTTGACAGTTTAAACACAAGAAAAACTCAATAAAAATGCTTATACCAGAGTATTTTAATAGTTTTATCACAAAAAGTGCAATTATTCATGAAAATTATATGAAAATACAGTAAATAGTGAATATTTCTGAGTGAAAAATACTGCGAATGGGCGAATTTTCTGTGAATAATGGGTAGTTATGTTCCACATAGAAACCCGCGAATGCGTGAGTCCGCGAATCATGAGAACGCAAATATGGGACGTTTACTGTATCCCTTTTAGGGGAGCTTGCATATTCTGACTGAGCATCCACAGCCGAACTGAGACTGCCTGTAGCCCCGAGGGCAGAGGTCCTGGGTGAGTTACTGTACCCCTCTGAAAATGTAGTCATTTCACTTGGGGTAATTGAATCCTTGTATCCCTTTGGAGGGAAGGATCCTGATCAGCTTCTGAAAGTTGCATGGGGGATTGAATTCCTTCTGGAAAGTTTCTCCCCTGGTAAGCTGAAGGTAGTGTCCCTGATCCTTCTGGGTTCAACAAGGTCATTTTGGTAGCAATATCGATTTCATCTAAATGATAATCACCTCCAAGAGGATTTCCTCCATTTTCTCTGCAGGGTTTACCTGGGAGGTATTGGGGACTGATGTTACTGGGTTTTGGCCCGAATATGAATCCGCTGAGTATGGGTTAAATATATGCTGCCGGAGTTCTACCGGAAAGATTTAATCTCTCCCTTCCTCTCCCTTGCTGAACCCTAGGACCCATTGTGACAGCCTGAAACGAGCTGTTTCATCCTTAAAACTTGCTGCCAAGAGCACACTGCAAATTTTGCACATATCTGGCGACCAAGCAAATCTGTCCTGTTTTTTGCAAGGACTATGCTCATGGCAGGTGGAATGGGCCTTACCCACTGGCAAAAAGCGAACCGAGCAATTTGCCCCGGAGCACTTGAGCTGAGGGTCCTGCGTAATGGTGGCCCTGTAGTGAAAGAACAAAGTTGTTGTTAGAAACTAATTAGAATAAATTGTTTTTTAAAAGAACTGACCTTTTGTGAAAACCCTGTGCCGTTAATATATTACATCTTACAGGTTAATTTGGTTACCATACGTCAATGTAATACCTGTTATAAAATATCCAAGTTAACTTAAACCATTATAGGTTTAGGTTGGCTCTGATAGCATATAGGGCTGCATTACTTAAACAGTTAGTCCTTTTGCAATGGCTATGTGAAACTTTAATTCTAAATGAACATATCTTGTTCCTCTTTAATTGCAATGTCACTTTCTTCACTGGCGATGACATTTCATAAAGCTGATACTGATGTTTTGGATATTTTCACAAAAATTATTGGTATTTGGGTTTACTTGGTAGGTAGAACCTCGAGAGAAGGAGAGAGAGAGTTAATCATTTTTCGATGGGAGACTGGTGTATCATACTTGATTATGGGTATGGGAAAATGATTCTCGTATTTCACAGTTTCTACTACTAGTGGTTGTTCTTTTATGAATATATCTTGTTCCTCTTTAATCTCAATATCACTTTCTGCACTGGGGATGACATTTCATAAAACTGATACTGATGTTTTGGATAATTCACAAAAATTATTGGTGTTTGAGTTAACTTGGTAGGTAGAACTTCACGGGAAGGAGAGAGAGAGGGTTAATCCTTTTTCTATGGGAGACTCTTGTGTATCATACTTGATTATGGGTATGGGAAAATGATTCTCGTATTTCACAGTTTCTACTACTAGTGGTTGTTCTTTTATGAATATTTCTTGTTCCTCTTTAATCGCAATGTCACTTTCTTCACTGGCGATGACATTTCATAAAGCTGATACTGATGTTTTGGATATTTTCACAAAAATTATTGGTATTTGGGTTTACTTGGTAGGTAGAACCTCGAGAGAAGGAGAGAGAGAGTTAATCATTTTTCGATGGGAGACTGGTGTATCATACTTGATTATGGGTATGGGAAAATGATTCTCGTATTTCACAGTTTCTACTACTAGTGGTTGTTCTTTTATGAATATATCTTGTTCCTCTTTAATCGCAATGTCACTTTCTTCACTGGCGATGACATTTCATAAAGCTGATACTGATGTTTTGGATATTTTCACAAAAATTATTGGTATTTGGGTTTACTTGGTAGGTAGAACCTCGAGAGAAGGAGAGAGAGAGTTAATCATTTTTCGATGGGAGACTGGTGTATCATACTTGATTATGGGTATGGGAAAATGATTCTCGTATTTCACAGTTTCTACTACTAGTGGTTGTTCTTTTATGAATATATCTTGTTCCTCTTTAATCTCAATATCACTTTCTGCACTGGGGATGACATTTCATAAAACTGATACTGATGTTTTGGATAATTCACAAAAATGATTGGTGTTTGAGTTAACTTGGTAGGTAGAACCTCACGGGAAGGAGAGAGAGAGTTAATCCTTTTTCTATGGGAGACTCTTGTGTATCATACTTGATTATGGGTATGGGAAAATGATTCTCGTATTTCACAGTTTCTACTACTAGTGGTTGTTCTTTTATGAATATATCTTGTTCCTCTTTAATCTCAATATCACTTTCTGCACTGGGGATGACATTTCATAAAACTGATACTGATGTTTTGGATAATTCACAAAAATTATTGGTGTTTGAGTTAACTTGGTAGGTAGAACCTCACGGGAAGGAGAGAGTGAGTTAATCCTTTTTCTATGGGAGACCCTTGGGTATCATACTTGATTATGGGTGTAGGTTATTTGGGGCCTCTGGCCCCTCATCGTGAGACATTATCTCCTCAATATTCAAACTTTCTCACGGGAGAGAGAAAAACGCGCGCTTCCTTCAATCGTTTATTTCCTCTCACAAAAACTATTGGTATTTGGGTTAACTTGGTAGGTAGAACCTCGCGGGAAGGCGAGAGAGAGTTAATCCTTTTTCTATGGGAGACCCTTGGGTATCATACTTGATTATGGGTGTAGGTTATTTGGGGCCTCTGGCCCCTCATCGTGAGACATTATCTCCTCAATATTCAAACTTTCTCACGGGAGAGAGAAAAACGCGCGCTTCCTTCAATCGTTTATTTCCTCTCACAAAAACTATTGGTATTTGGGTTAACTTGGTAGGTAGAACCTCGCGGGAAGGCGAGAGAGAGTTAATCCTTTTTCTATGGGAGACCCTTGGGTATCATACTTGATTATGGGTGTAGGTTATTTGGGGCCTCTGGCCCCTCATCGTGAGACATTATCTCCTCAATATTCAAACTTTCTCACGGGAGAGAGAAAAACGCGCGCTTCCTTCAATCGTTTATTTCCTCTCACAAAAACTATTGGTATTTGGGTTAACTTGGTAGGTAGAACCTCGCGGGAAGGCGAGAGAGAGTTAATCCTTTTTGTATGGGAGGCTCTGGTGTATCATACTTGATTATGGGAATGGGAAACTGATTCTCGTATTTCACAGTTTCTACTACTAATGGTTCTTTTATGAATATAATATCTTGTTCCTCTTTAATCTCAATGTCACTTTCTGCACTGGAGATGACATTTCATAAAACTGATAACCGATGTTTTGGATATTTCACAAAAAATTATTGGTAGTTGGGTTAACTTAGTAGGTAGAAACTCGTGCGGAGAGAGTTAATCCTTTTTCTGTGGGAGAGACTGTTGTATCATACTTGATTATGGGTATGGGAAAATGATTCTCGTATTTCACAGTTTCTACTACTAGTGGTTGTTCTTTTATGAATATAATATCTTTTTCCTCATTAATGTGAATGTCACTTTCTGCACTGGAGATGATATTTCATAAAACTGATACTGATGTTTTGGATATTTCACAAAAATTATTGGTAATTGGGTTAACTTGGTAGGTAGAACCTCGTGGGAAGGAGAGAGAGAGTTAAACCTCTTTCTATGTGAGACCCTGGTGTATCATACTTGATTATGACCTCTATTTATATATATATATGTATATATATATATATATATATATATATATATATATATATATATATATATATATATATATATATATATATATATATTATATATGATGTGTGTGCATAATATTTCTGCCATTTTTTTCCCCTGTAATTTTGTCAAATCTGTTGACGTCACCTCCTGGATTATGGTTTGGTTGTAGATTCAGCTGGCCTTATGCTGATTCTCTGGCTTTCAAGGAAAGAACTCCTTTATCTATGGGAGACTCTTGTGAATAATACTTGATTATGGGTATGGGAAAATGATTCTCATATTTCACAGTTTCTACTACTAGTGGTTCTTCTTTTATGAATATATCTTTTTCCTCTTTAATCTCAATGTCACTTTCTGCACTGGAGATGACATTTCATAAAACTGTTACTGATGTTTTAGATATTTCACAAAAACTATTGGTATTTGGGCTAACTTAGTAGGTAGGACCTCGCGGGAAGGGGGGAGAGAGTTAATCCTTTTTCTATGGGAGACTCTGGTGTATCATACTTGATTATGGGAATGGGAAAATGATTCTCGTATTTCACAGTTTCTACTACTAGTGGTTGTTCTTTTATGAATATAATATCTTGTTCCTCTTTAATGTGAATGTCACAATGTGAATGTCACTTTCTGCACTGGAGATGACATTTCATAACTCTGATACTGATGTCTTGGATATTTCACAAAAATTATTGGTATTTGGTATAACTTGGTAGGTAGAACCTCGTGGGAAGGAGAGAGAGTTAAACCTTTTTCTATGTGAGACTCTGGTGTATCATACTTGATTATGACCTCTATTTATATATATATATATATATATATATATATATATATATATATATATATATATATATATATATATATATATATATATATATATATATAGTGTGTGTGTGTGTGCATGCATGCATAATATTTCTGCCATTTTTTTCCCATCTTAATTTTTTCAAATCTGGTGACGTCGCCTCCTGGATTATGCTTTGGTTATAGATTCAGCTGGCCTTATGCTGATTCTCTGGCTTTCAAGGAAAGAACTCCTTTTTCTACGGGAGAGACTGGTGTATCATACTTGATTATGGGTATGAGAAAATGATTCTCGTATTTCACAGTTTATACTACTAGTGGTTCTTCATTTTTGAATATTTCTTGTACCTCTTTAATCTCAATGTCACTTTCTGCACTGGAGATGACATTTCATAAAACTGATACTGATGTTTTGGATATTTCACAAAAATTCTTGGTATTTGGGGTAACTTAGGTAGAACCTCGCAGGAAAGAGAGAGAGTTAACCCTGGAGTTCGAGTTACACGATTTTAAAAGTAAACCATCAAAATGGAGCGGGAATTCTGAGATCACTTTTTTTTTTTTTTTTTTTTTTTTTTTTTTTTTTTTTTTTTTTTTCATGGCTAGACCTACCATATGAAACTATGGTGTATGCATCAGATTTTAGGAACAAAATCTTTCGAGATGTCTATCTATATTTAATTGATTGTCTACCTTGATTTCTTGAAACAAAACTTTCAAACTTTGACCCATTTTGGAAAAACACGTCTGCTATTCGATGGAAATGCTGATTCAACCTTCCCCCTGATAAAGTTGTTAGCAGAAAACGATTAAAACTCTCTCTCTCTCTCTCTCTCTCTCTCTCTCTCTCTCTCTCTCTCTCTCTCTCTCTCTCTCTTTCACGTCACACTAGAGGAGCCCAGGTTCAATTACGAGAGAGAGAGAGAGAGAGAGATAGAGAATCAAAATGCTGTGTTTGCCACCGATGAGTCTACATACCACCAGTCAGCTCATTTAACCAACTTATTTTATATATATATCTCGATCACCAAACTAAAGGCCTCCAACGACAACATAGCGCATGTTCACCCAACTTTGCGCCTTTTTTTATTTACAACACGCTGTATCTACCATTTACCAAATCTTGGCGAAGAACAATGAAAAGTATCACAACACAGTGTTTTACATAAAACTACACAGACAGTATTCTTGAGTGCGCCTGCCTCCCTATAGTACTAGAAACATTAGAAGGCTTTCCGGAAATAAATTGCCGTGTCACTAAGAGTGACGTAGGCCTAGTGACTGCACAGCAATATAGTCAGATAAGGAGGCCACCGGGTGATTATAAAAGAGCACCAATAACAACCAATAAATGTAATATAAAAATATTCTTTAGCGTCACAGCAGTCTATCATAAGCGATCATCTATTCTCAGATCTATCATGGCAGACCCTAGAATGGGACTGAGGTACAAGCTCATAAAAAATGCTGCAAGTTACCAGAATTTTTATCATCCTTTTCCACTGGTGCGAGAGTCGGTCAGTGTGTCACTGGGGCAGGAAAGCCAACAATCAGCGAGCCAAGGACACAATTCTGCACTACGAGAGAGAGAGAGAGAGAGAGAGAGAGAGAGAGAGACTAATTTTTACCTAATACACGCTATCTGAAATACACAAGCTTTCGAAGGCTTCCTTCAAATACATAGCCAATAATGTTTTGCATGAATTATGTCTGAAGAAATCCTGATGTGGAAAGTTAACGTTCTCCATACACACATTTTGTAAGTTCACCTGACCTCGCCAGCCTTTCAGAAAATTAAAAACGAAAACCGATAAAGACACACACACACACACACACACACACACACACACACACACACACACACACACACACACACACACACACACACACACAGGGAACCAAATGAGGGCTGATAGTAATGCTCCAAAATGACAGGCAGATGGAGGGGGGAAGGTCAGAAGTGCCTTCAGAAAAGGACCAACATCGAGACCCCCGGATCGTAGCTGAAGACGACCTCGACCAGATGAGAGGGAATCGAGGCTTCAGAGAAAGCGCACCAAGCAGCGGCGGAGGAGGAGGAGGAGGAGGAGGAGGAGGAGGAGGAGGAGGAGGAGGAGGAGGAGGAGGTGACACCTCATTCAACTCTCATTCCAGTCAAGGGAAAATTGTCCTGCAGAAGCAATGGCAGCAACGCTCACTGGAAGGTCGAATTTCATATCGATCCGAGGCGATGTTTCTATGACAACGAACAGAACGGAATGGAATAGAGAATTGATGCCAAAGGCCAAGCGCTGGGATCTGTGTGGTCATTCAGCACTGAAACAGAAATTGACAGTAAAAGGTTTGAACTAGGTTAAGTAACAGGAGGAAAACCTCAAAACAGTTGAAGCACCTTGAAACAATTGTTATTAGCGGGTGGAGAGTGAGATGAAGGAAGAGAATACGAAAGGAGGCACAGAAATGGAAATGAAATGGGTTGCAGCAAATAGGGGCCATGGATGGCACGCTGCAAAGCCCCTTAAGTAATGCCTTCGGTGCAACGCGTGAGGTGCACTGACGGCATTGCCCTGGCAACGGAAGAAGGCTAGAGAGAAAGAACTCCAAGGCAAACAACCACGGACCTGTAGATTCCAGAAAATGGCTACACACACAACTCTGACAATTCCATAAAATTATGAAAATGAGTTGATGCCTAGCACGAGTAAAATAACTCATTTCTTTAGAAGTGTATAAAAAGGGTCGCAAAAGAAAAAAAAAATCAAAACTCGGTACAAACTGGTGACACGAGATTTGACCTCTAGACTAATACAACCTCTCGGGAAATAAAGGTGACCTCGTCGAGGCCCTCCTTAGCAGCTCGAGGTCTGAGAGAGAGAGAGAGAGAGAGAGAGAGAGAGAGAGAGAGAAAGAGAGAGAGAGAAAGAGAGAAAGAGAGAGAGAGGTTCTACGGAAAAAGGCAAGTCTTTATTGGAGAAAACAATTATATGGAACATTCGAACCATAACTTCTCGTCCATGAAAAAGCTACAAAAGAAGAGAGAGAGAGAGAGAGAAAGAGAGAGAGAGAGAGAGAGAGAGAGAGAGAGAGAGAGAGAGAGAGAGAGAGAGTTATCTCAATCAGGAGGAGGAACACCTGGTTCAGTCAGCACCAGTATAAGCCTTCAGTGGATGACGACTGGCCATGACATTTATGTCCAGTGACATTTGAATAAAAAGCAAAATTTCTCATTTCATGCAAATTAACTGCTTTCCGCTATCAACAAATACATGCACCACTGCATGCGTATTGTACCAGAAGGATGCATAAGAAAGCGATCCTCGCAACTATAGCAGCTGCCTGAAGTACTTCCCTCGTGGACGAAGTTCCACCACAAAACGGTTGCCACTTCAAAATTGTCAAATTCCCATAGATGGGCCTCATTTCTCCCACAGATTTCCCACGTCATGAAAACAATTCCGACAAAAAAAATCCACAAATTTAGTTAAGGATAGAGAAAGTTTAACATGTTACTTTATACATTATTTAGGTAGTATATATCAGTACATGTACACTCGGCAACACTGAAACAGCGACCTCTTCCAAAATGATTCGTTTGATATTAAAAAAAAGAAGTATCTGGCAACTTTTATACTGCGTCCCGTGTTTTAGTGATGTTATTGTTTCATCTTCTCTCTCTCTCTCTCTCTCTCTCTCTCTCTCTCTCTCTCTCTCTCTCTCTCTCTCTCTCTCTCTCTCTCTATATATATATATATATATATATATATATATATTATATATTATATATATATATATATATATTTATATATAATGGAATCGCAAAATAGGTGAATTAAACAAATAGGATAGATAATTATTTATTCCAATCATGAGTGAAAATATTGAACCAAAAATTTACTTATTGCACCTCTTACAACCTTTCAAAAATTGAGGTCTCGTCTCTGTAAACTTAAATAATCTCTCTCTCTCTCTCTCTCTCTCTCTCTCTCTCTCTCTCTCTCTCTCTCTCTCTCTCTCTCTCTCTCTCTCTCTCTCTCTCAGTAATTTACACGATCTCCCTTTTTATCTATTACTTTTCCCAATCGCCTTGACATAGATCCGACTAGACTTCCACAAATGTTTTCATAGCGTGTAGGCCTACATAATTCCCACACCGATTTAGCATGCTTGATTAAACCAGTTTTATTCTTGGCCTTACTAGCATCCCAGTGGCTAACCATTTTTGCCCAAAGATTTTCTATAGGATTTAAATCTGGCGATTTAGCAGGCCATTTAATTCTTATAATTTCAGGATGATTATTTAACCAATCTCTTACTAATCTTGAATTATGGATGGGGCAGTTATCCATAACAAGATATATCGGTTCCGGTTCCTGGATTAGCTGCGCCCTAACGGTTGGTATCAGTACTTGATCCAGTATTTCAACATATTGTGCACTATTCAGTCTTTCTTCAATTTCAATAAGTTCCCCTGGTCCACTATCTGCCATCCACCCCCAAAGTGCTGCTGTTATTCTCCCACTCCGTCTTGTTGGCTGGATGTTTTCTCGGTCATATCTGTTGGATAAGAAAAACACAAATAAGTAATTATATATATATATATATATATATATATATATATATATATATATATATATATATATATATATATATATATAACCAAGTTAGGCCTATAGGTGATTATTGCTCCTTTGATTAGGCCTAGCTTTGTGTGTGTATATATCGTCACTGCCAAGTCGAAGTGGCGTATCTCAGTTTTTTCACTTTTTCAGGAGAGCCAGCTAAAGTTTTTGAGCTAATGTTTCTGTTAACTGCTCGTTTAATCCTGAAGGTAGTAAAAATAAAATTGGCATACAGTTTTTCAAAAGAATGCAGTTTGCCTTAGGTGTAATATAATTACAAAAATTCTACTCTTTCTTATGCTTAGGGGGGGTTGAAATAGATACGCCCTTTCGTCTTTTACGAAAAGTTTTTAAATTTCAAAAACTTTAGTTACGCCTTAGTTGTTTCCTTTAATCTCTTAAGAGAAGGATCTGAATTTACAGAATATATTAATTATGCAGAAGATGTGTATCCTTT
>JANJGK010008630.1:0-5000 GCA_039081455.1 Macrobrachium rosenbergii
AATAAAAAATTAAAATTAAGCTGAATTTGTTGTAGATATTCAAGTACTGTTAAAATAGAAAGAAAATAAAATCAAAATTAATATGGATTTATGGATTTTTATTGCTATTAAAGTACTGTGTTAAAGACTGTACTTTGAGCTTCCAAGAGCTGATCAGCTCACAGTGATGATAACATCAAAACCTCATTAAACTCTCGAAAGCCTTCGATAATTATTTTAATGGATTTCAGCATCAAAGCATATGAACTTTGTTTTTTGATGACATTAACAGTAATATTAATCATTATTATCACAGTAATCTAAAACACAATAACTGATAATTTCTTACTTGGTTCGATCATCTTCTGAATAATAATAATAATAATAATAATAATAATAATAATAATAATAATAATAATAATAATAATAATAAAAGCAATTTTATTCTTCCGCAGTAATAATAATAATAATAATAATAATAATAATAATAATAATAATATTGAGAGTAATTCTATTCTTCAGTAGCAGTAATAATAATAATAATAATAATAATAATAATAATAATAATAATAATAATAATAAGAAGAAGAAGAAGAAGAAGAAGAAGAAGAAGAAGAAAAATAACTGCCATTACCTGTTATATAACCAAACCTATGACAATATCATACATTCAGTCCAGTCCTTTTTATTCCTGAGGCAATTTCATTCTTCGGTGATTTTATTACCACCTCTTCCTTCGTCATTACTGCGAATTCCTTTCTTATATATATATATATATATATATATATATATATATATATATATATATATATATATATATATATATATATATATATATATATATATTAATGATAATTTTAATTATTACCATAATTCACTTCAGTACTTACCCTCACCATTTCATTCCAAATCATTCCTTCGCTGCCGAAATAATCCAGCGACTCGTGGCATTCCATTGAACAACTGATGTATTGCCCTGCCTACGCATTTCCATGAATCTTTTCTTCTCTCTCTCTCTCTCTCTCTCTCTCTCTCTCTCTCTCTCTCTCTCTCTCTCTCTCTTTATTCCTTCTTTTCTAGTTTCCTTCGTTATTGATTGGCCAGTCCATCAAAGGAAGTCTCTCTTGAAGCGACGTGATTGGTTCGTGTTTCCTGGCTGGTGTCGGGAGGAGGAGGAGGAGGAGGAGGAGGAGGAGGAGGAGGAGGGGGAGGAGGAGGGAATACTGCATGTATCGCTGCTTGCCAATCAAGTCTGATTGCCTATGTTGACTGGCATCTTTGTTGACAACTTCGAAGCAGCGACACCGCGGAGCCCTCCTGTATTATACAATCCTGTTAACTGGGTCTTCTGTTTTTCGGGAATTTTTCCTCCAGCGTTCGGTGTCGTTTCTTCCCCCTCTGGTTTTCCTCTTTAAACATCTGAAAGGCTTTTTTTTTCTTCTTCTTTTAACACTTGAAAGTCTTTCTTTATCCTCTGATTTTACTCTTTAACACTGAAGGCCTTTTTTTCCCTCTTTTAACATGTGAAGGAGCTTCTTTTCCCCTCTGCTAACATTCAAAGGCCTTTCTTTTTCCTCTGATTTTCATCATTTACCATTCGAAGGCCTTTCTTTTTCCTCTGATTTTCCTCTTTTAACGTTTGAAAGCTCTTTTACCATTTGAAGGCCTTTCTTTTATTTTCCTCTGATTTTCCTCGTTTATCATTCGGAGGTCTTTTTTTTCCTCTAAAGACCTTTCTTCATCCTCTGATTTTCCTCTTTTACCATCTGAACGACTTTCTTTTCCTCCAATTTTTCCTCTTAACATTTGAGAACCCTTTTCTCTTTCGTAAATAAGGATTCCGGATGCCAGTCTCGTCCTATTCAAAGAGCACAGTATTTCAAAGAATTGTAAGGCATTGCTTTTTAGTATATTACGTTTTTTTTATTTTTTTTATTTATTTATTTTTTTTTTGGCAGTATGGAATCTGCACATTTGACCATTTTTGTTCAAATTCACAGGCCCCCTTTAAGCACTTATTTTACTTTATTCAGATTTCTAATTCACTGTTTTAACCTTATTCGAGGTAGGATTTTTACATTCTTTATCTATTGGCATCATGAATTCTGTAATTTGGGCCATTTTAATTCAAATTTGCTGGACACTTTGAAGCACATTTTACTTTATTCGATTTTCTAATTCCCTGTTTTAACCTTACTGGAGTTAAGATTTTTCATTCTTTATCTATTAGCACCACGTACTCTGGAATTTTGACCATTTTAATTCAAATTTGCTTGCCACTCTGAAGCAGTTATTTTACTATATTCGAATTTCTAATTCCCTATTTTAACCTTATTTGCGGCAAGTAAAATTTTCCCTCTACAATTCATTCTATTTACATTCAAATTAGGTTATTTTTACCTTTTATAAAACAAGAAATCCTTCATAATCCCACAGAAACTTCCTCGAAATCACCACCCAGTCTTAATCAATCTTTCATTCGGGGTCAAAATCTGGAACTCTCGACATCCTTCTGTGTTCCTTGGCAAGAATTAGAGCTGTCACTAGTTATGGGACCGGCATGTTTTGGGGCATCCATGCCTTTTTTTTTTTTTTTGTCCTTAAAAAATAACCCAAATGATATACTTTTAATAAGTACAATTTAAATGACGCACTTCATATTAAATGCCATTTAAATACCGTACTTATAACGAATGTAATTTAAATATCCTACTTTTACAATGAATGCAATATAAATGACGTACTTTATAATGAAGCAATTTAAATATCGTACTTTATAATAAATGCAATTTAAATGTCGTACTTTATAGTAAATGCAATCTAAATGACGTACTTCATAATGAATGCAATTTAAATATCGTACTTCATAATAAACGCAATTTAAAAGTCGTACTTTTAAATGAATGCAAACGAGATAAACTTCATAACAAATGCAATTAAAATGTTGTCTGTAATAAAAACAATTTAAATTACGCACTTTAATAAAAAATGCAATTCAAACGTCATGCTCTATATTAATGCAATCTACGCCACGGCCATTACTCACATAAAACTGACACCCCCCATTACATCTACATTACATTTCAAAATACGCAAGTCGCCTAACTCGCGTCATTTACCGCCGCAAATAAATTCAGGCTTCAATTTCAATCACACGAGTACCAGGAACGCCTTTTTTTTTTTTATGCGAGTTAACGGCATTTTGATGTGGGATCCAATACCGATGTATTGCTGGCGTTGCAATCAGCGTAGCGGACAGGTAGGTTGGAGACATCTCTCCGTAAATGACCTGAGCTTGTGAAGTTCTCTGTAAGTGACCTGGGTTTGAGAATCTCTCTAGCTTGTGATTCTCCCTGTATATGACCTGAGCCTGTGATTCTCTCTGTAAATGACCTGAGCTTGTGAAGTTCTCTTGCTTGTGATTCTCTCTATATATGACCTGAGCTGGTGATTCTCTCTGTAAATGACCTGAGCTTGTGAAGTTCTCTTGCTTGTGATTCTCTCTGTAAATGACCTGAGCTTGTGAAGTTCTCTTGCTTGTGATTCTCTCTGTAAATGACCTGAGCCTGTGAAGTTCTCTGTAAATGACCTGAGCTTGTGAAGTTCTCTTGCTTGTGAATCTCTCTGTAAATGGCTTGGACTTGTGATTCTTTCCGTAAATGACTTGAGTTTGTGAATCTCTCTAGCTTGTGATTCTCCCATATATGACCTGAGCTTGTGAAGTTCTCTGTAAGTGACCTGAGCTTGTGAAGTTCTCTTGCTTGTGATTCTCTCTGTAAATGACCTGAGCTTGTGAATCTCTCTAGCTTGTGATTCTCTCTGTAAATGACCTGAGCTTGTGAATCTCTCTAGCTTGTGATTCTCCCTGTATATGACCTGAGCTTGTGATTCTCTCTGTAAATGACCTGAGCTTGTGAAGTTCTCTTGCTTGTGATTCTCTCTGTAAATGACTTGGACTTTTGATTCTCTCTGTAAATGACCTGAGCTTGTGAAGTTTTCTTGCTTGTGATTCTCTCTGTAAATGACCTGAGTTTATGAATCTCTCTAGCTTGTGATTCTCTCTGTAAATGACCTGAGCTTGTGAATCTCTCTAGCTTGTGATTCTCCCTGTATATGACCTGAGCTTGTGATTCTCTCTGTAAATGACCTGAGCTTGTGAAGTTCTCTTGATTGTGATTCTCTCTGTAAATGACTTAGACTTTTGATTCTCTCTGTAAATGACCTGAGCTTGTGAAGTTTTCTTGCTTGTGATTCTCTCTGTAAATGACCTGAGCTTGTGAATCTCTCTAGCTTGTGATCCTCTCTGTAAATGACCTGAGCTTGTGAATCTCTCTAGCTTGTGATTCTCCCTGTATATGACCTGAGCTTGTGATGATTCTCTCTGTAAATGACCTGAGCTTGTGAAGTTCTCTTGCTTGTGATTCTCTCTGTAAATGGCTTGGACTTGTGATTCTCTCTGTAAATGACCTGAGCTTGTGAATCTCTCTAACTTGTGATTCGCTGTATAAATGACCTGAGCTAGTGATTCTCTCCGCAAATGACCTGAGCTTGTGACGTTCTCTGTAAGTGACCTAAGCTTGTGAAGCTCTCTAGCTTGTGAATCTCTGTATAAATGACCTGAGCTAGTGATTCTCTCCGCAAATGACCTGAGTTTGTGAATCTCTCGGTAAATTACCTGAGCTTGTGATTCTCTCCATTAATGACCTGAGGTTGTGGATCTCTTCATAAATTATCTGTAATTTTCTAAAGTAAGTCATTTAATTTGCATTTATTATAAAGAACATTTAAATTGCATTCATCATAATGCACCACATTTAAATTGCATTTATCATAATGCACGACATTTAAAATGCATTTATCATAAAGTAAGACATTTAAATTGTCTTTATTATAAAGTAAGACATTTAAACCGCATTTACGATAAATAAAGTACGACAACAAAATTGCATTTATCATGCAAATTGCTTGTATTACCAAGTGAATCTCTCCGTAAATGACCCGAGCTTACGAATCTCTCCGTA
>JANJGK010008630.1:10000-25593 GCA_039081455.1 Macrobrachium rosenbergii
CTTTCTAACGGAATATTACACATAATTTTCATCGGCCACGTTAAACAGGAAGTGAAGAATAAAGTGTTAGGCAAGAGAAACAAATAAAATTACTGCGCTTTCATTTAAACAAATAATTCCTTTATTTGTTTGGCAGCAAGTTCAAAAATTTGGAGTTAACAAAATTATTATTTTTTTAATAACGGATATTTTAATCCTTGACTCTCAATGCTAAACAAATGAATATAAAAAAATAAAAATAAATAAATAAATATATAAATGCCTATATTAATAAACAAATAATTCTACTATGTTTGACAGCAAGTTCAGAAAATTTGGAGTTAATAAAATTAATATTTTTTTAATAACGAATATTTTAATCCTTGACTCTCTCAATGCTAAATAAATAAATATAAAAAAATTAAAATAAATAAATAAATATATAAATGTCTATATTAATAATTCAATGATTGCTCTGCGCTAAAATCACCCACAAACAATTTAAAAAAAAAAAAAAAAGGTATAAGATCAGAACACAAACACACAAACATTCCTAAAAACACAAACAAAATGAATAAATAAATAAATAAAAATAAAAAAATAAAAGCAACACCAAGTAACTAAGCCAAAATCCCGAAAGCAAAATTGCTTTCCTTAACAACATTACATTAATCCCTTTTGCTTTAACCAGACAAGGCCTCACTGCTGGCTAGGCGTGTTATTACAACCGTACTAACCAAACTTTACCTGAGCATACGGTCTAGTATAATTGCGCATATATATATATATATATATATATATATATATATATATATATATATATATATATATATATATATATATATATATATATATATATATATATATATGTATATATATAGTTATATAAATATTTATATATCTATATATCAATATGTATATATATCTATATATCAATATGTATCTATAGTTATATATATTATATATATATATATATATATATATATATATTATGATGTTCTTTTATTTATTTAATGTTGTACTTCGTTTCTAGCTTTGTTTGTTATTAGTTGTAGTAACGTTTGAGTCCCACGAGGCATTAGGAAGACAAGGTGCAACTTTCTTACTTCATTAACACACTAATTAAAATATACATATTATCTACAATTAAGTGAATCGAAGTATGAGTCTTGCTTTCTTCTCGACCCACAACTGGTGAGGCCCTCGACCTCACTCCTCTGTTCCTTCCTTCCTTGCCTATTTGAAAGTTCAAGAAAGGAATAAGTCCATCCCACAATAGACGGACCATTGCTTCTTGTCCCGCCCTCGCAGATGTCCTAATTGGTTGGATATTATCTAACGACGTCCCTTTGGGTGTAATTAGATGAATTAATCCCCTCCTTCGTAGGAGGGACTAATGACGTCACCGGAAGTCTTTAAGTTCCGGTGAGAGTTGCAAGGTAAGCTCACAAGTGAGACGGTAAACATTCTTGTTATACGATTGCGGTTAGATTACTGGCACCCGTGTTTTGCTAAGTAAACACGACACAAGAAGTGTTGTTACTCCCTCTGCTTCGTTATTCTCTCTCCCTCTCTCTCTCTCTCTCTCTCTCTCTCTCTCTCTCTCTCTCTCTCTCTCTCTCTCTCTCTCTCCTTTACTTTTCTCTCTCTTATAATTATGCTATTCATAATTAATATTCTCCTAGCTATCATTACATATACATACATACATATATATATATAAATATATATAAATATAAATACATATACATACACAAATACACACACACACACACACACACATATATATATATATATATATATATACTTTTCCCACAAACTCAAATTATACCTTTTGAACCTTTGAGATATATGAGGTGTCTTTCAAATACTTGGCACAGGCAGATAACATGGCTTAAAAGGAGACAGGCTTGAAAACGCTAGGACAGCACAACGAAGCTTCAGGCTTTTATACAAAGCTCACAGTTCCGCCCGTTTACGAGAAAGGCTTCATTCGTTCAGTTCTAAGCTTGAATAATTTGACATCAGTTTTAAATAGTAAGCTTAAAAGAATCTTCTCACCTCCCAACAAAATACATTGTACAGGTGCATTTTTACAAGCACAACAAATGCATATGTAAAACCACCGAATATGCATTTATACGTAATTCGAAAGGACAATGTGAGGGTACTTTCAAAGACTGTAATGCTTTTGCAACACACATGGTTAGGAGATCCAGTTAAGAAAAAAAAAGTCACAGGTAAAAAAGTCATAGAAAAAAAGTCACAGGAAAAAGTCACATAAATATATCCTAGATAGTGACCCCCAAGGGTTTCAACCCGGTATGTATCCACCTTTGCGACGTGTTTAGTACAACCTCGTTGGGGACTACCGTAAAAACATAAACAAAAGACTGTAAATTGATGTGACTTTTTTCCTAGCCAAAATTGTTACTTTTTTGTGACTTTTTTTCCTGACTTTATTACCGGCCATCGCTTAGGGTGGTCTTCATACAAGCATGCTTTCCGGCACTTTTAAGCACCTTATCGCCAAACTTTAAACCAAGCATCCAATAATTGCTTGATTTAATCACATGAGCAAGTGTTCAAAAGTAGCCTAAACTACTGACAGAAATAATTAAGTTACCTTAGGCCTAGTTTTAGTGTCAATACTGAGTGCACAGGCCTAAACTGGTGACAGAAATTAAGTAATCTTAGGCCTAGCTTCAGCGCCATATCTGTACTGAACATACGCAGCTTCGATTGTGCATAAATATTAAAAATACTTGCTACTTGGGACAAAGTTTGGCGGAAAAATGCGAGTTGTAGGAAAACTTGTCTTGTGATAAAGCCCTTATGTTTCTAAATCATCCACAGCATTTGTGACTGCTCCCCACACAAGACAGCACTAGCCAACAATTCTTCATTCAGCACCAAAGATTACTCATGATGTACACGTATTTCATAAAACAAATAAATAGAAAAATAGCTAAAGCAATCACAAACACGTATCACATACAAGCACATGCATTTCTCAAGAGCACAACAAAACAAAACTACAATAACTACAAAATCCACATTTCTCGATCATTCTTATGACACCAAAAGGTGTCTTGGCTCCTTACACACAAACAAAAACCAAAGGAAATCAATAGCGATCCACTAAAGTGAAAAGAAGAAGAAGAAGAAAAAGAAGAAGAAGAAGAAGAAGAAGAAGAAGAAGAAGAAGAAGGTGGAGGAGGAGGAGGAGGAGTAGGACTGGAGAAGCAATAGCAACACAAGCAATCACTCACCGGGTCGAGCAATCCGTCCCGAGACGTTTTCCTCATTTTGCAGTGGAAGTCTGGCCTGAAAAGGGGGGGAGGGGAGAGGGAGTCCTGAAGGTGGGGGGAGTAGCAGGAACCGTAGGATATGTAGATAAGAGGATGAGGAATGAGAGACACTGCTGGGTAAAGAGAGAGAGAGAGAGAGAGAGAGAGAGAGAGAGAGAGAGAGAGAGGGAGAGAGAGAGAGAGAGAGAGAGAGAGAGAGAGAGAGAGAGAGAGAGTATGGGAAAACTGGCTACTTGGCTTGAGAAGGATATAAAGAGGATATAAGAATAAATGAATTTTTTAGGAATAATTAAGGGCTGGATAAGGCGAAGATATCAGGACTATAAATGGAGGAAAAGAAGGATATCAAGAAATAGGTATCAAGACAATAAAGAAAGAGTAAATAGGAAAGGATATGCTCTATGAGCGAAGGAGGAAAACTGGTTTGCCCAGAGTGGAAGTAGAGAAGGCAAAGGAGAGGGAGGGGGGGAGGGATGTCTGGGTCTACGGGAGGGTGAGGTAGAGGTGGGGAGGTAGGAGGTGAGTGATCACATTCGATCTGTAAACATCAAGAAGACCTCTCACTTCGAACAACACTCGAATGGAGTCGTTCCTCTCCTCTTAACTGCCCAACAAACACGTTTTTCCTTCTCCTCTCTCGGCGCTGACTTCACAGACGGCCGACATCATTGCACAGACATCACACTGTCTGTGTGTGTAAGCCCCTGGACTGGGTGAGGGAGGGAGGGAGGGAGGGAGTGAGAGAGGAGAAGTAGCTTCCGTTGGGTGATGAGTGGACCCTCCTCTTCTTCTTCCCTGGCGAAGTCGTAAGGTTGCACTTGCTGCCTTTTCCGGGTTGTCAGTTCACTTTTCAATCAAGTCGATTGAATTCGCCGTTGTGCAACAACCGGGCAGAAGTGAAACACTACAAATCAAGCAATAAACGTCATCATTTTCACTCATGGATGTGCGAATATCAAAAAGAAAATGCTTTGGGTTACTCGATACATAGGCCTATATCATTACGCCCGACCAACCAATCACTGAACCCCGCGTGAAAAGATTTAAAACGTCTGAGATATTTGCTTGAACAAAACTGCAACTTGAAGGACTTGAACCTCAAGCCACACAAGCAGAGTCAAGAGCTACGAAAGCACTTGAATGAAAACACCCACAGGTCAAACTCTCCAAGCAAAACAGGACCGTAAAATCCACACTCGATCAAAACTCTCCCTCGAGGAGAAAACTGTGCGTCTATTCCTAGACCATGACTGGAGCCGCCGCCCAAACAGAAACATCAACATCATACAGAATTACGAGGGAAACCCTATATATATCAAGGGTCTTTTGCTAGTGGTGGTGGTGGTGCTGGTGGTGGAGGAGTGTTGGTGTTGGGGGGAAAGAATGTGTTCGTATGTGTGTGTTGAATTCAAGCCTTGAGTGGCTCATTCGATCTGTATACAATTCCACGTGACGTCACGGACGGGACGTAAACAGTGATGCAACAGTTCTTTGGGGGTTTTCTTTTCTTGCGAGGGTTGGGGTTGTAGGGTTGAGGTTGGGGTTGTAGTAAGGGTTTGGGGATTGTAAGAGGTTGGTGGTTGTAAGAGGTTGGGGATGTAAGGATTATAAGAGGTTGGGATTGTAAGGGGTTGGGGTTGTAAGGGGTTGGGGTTGTAAGGGGTTCAGGGTTGTAAGAGGTTGAGGTTGTAAGGGGTTGGGGTTGCAAGGGGTTGGGGTTGTAAGGGGTTGGGGATTGTAGGGGGTTGGTGGTTGTAAGAGGTTGGGGTTATAAGAGGTTGGGGTTGTAAGAGGTTGAGGTTGTAAGGGGTTGGGGGTTGTAAGAGGTTGGTGGTTATAAGGGGTTGGAACTATAAGGGGTTGGGGTTGTAGGAGGTTCGAGTTGTAAGGGGTTGGGGTTGTAAGAGGTTGGGGCTGTAAGAGATTGGGGTTGAAGTTGTAAAGGGTTGAGGGTTAGGGTTGTAAGGGGTTGGGACTGGGGTTGTAGGAAGGTTGCCAGGCTCTCCAGAAGACACAATGGGCTTCATGTAGGATGGGGGGAAGCGAAGGATACCGATATCCTACTGCCAATCCTATTCCCAGACAAACAACGAAACATGACTTACAAACCACATTTCACAACAAAATGAAACAACTATAACAATACATAGGTAAACAGCCATTATACAAAACAAACAGATGGAGGTACACAGACAGAGAACCATTCTACACAGGCAACAGGTAAGTTTTTGTAACAGCAAAGTCCTATTACCTTACTAACATAACAAAAACAGTTGCACTTCCACACAGGTGCATAGCATTCCTTTGGCTCTCCTGATATTTTGCTGCGTTTTTGTACTGTGCACTGTATTTGTTCCTTTGTTGACTTGCATTTTCATTATTACTATTATTATTATTATTATTAATATTATTATTATTATTATTATTCAGAAGATGAATAATAATAATGCTATCCTCTTTATCCCTTTTATTGATTTTCATTATTATTAATATTATTATTATTATTATTATTATTATTATTATTATTATTATTATTATTATTATTATTAGTTTCTAAGAACTAGAGTAAAAAATATTCTAAAATTCTGGGGTTTAAAACTGTCCTGTAACCTCGAAGAATAGGGTCAAGGTATATATATATATATACATTTTTTTTACTTATAACTGGTAGCTCTACAGTAGATATCGCCATTCTGATTACAAAACACTAAAGCTGACTGCTTACCAGGTACAAAAACACACGCACAAACATCCACAATCAACCGAAAAACAACAACCAAATCAAAACACACACAACAAGAAAACAAAACACACGTCTGCAATGTACCAGATAAGAAATGAAAAAGTCTCTCCAAGGTTATTTCTGCCCCCATTTAAAAAACTCCTAAGTCATTAATCCGACTGTAATTGGGGTGGACCTTCACCACTTAATTAGGGGGGTGTAATTACATGTATTAAGCCCACCCCCCCAAAAAAAAAAGATTTCTCCCCCCCCCCTCCCTTCCTTGGCAAGACTTGCGGTGTAATTCTGCATGATAAGTTTTTCGTAATTTATCTGGAAACATTATACAGGTACCAGGAATAGATGATTGGTTAAATGGAAACAAATACTACCTGCAGGTACTGAAATAGGTGTAAATAATAATAATAATAATAATAATAATAATAATAATAATAATAATACTAATAATAATAATAATAATAATAATAATAATATCATATTTGTTTAAGTCAAAACATCTCAAGCAAGCAGAAACTCGATGTCTCTGGAAATCATCTTAGCAATTATTTCTGGGATGAGGTTGCCAGCCTTACACCCTTGTCCCAAGAGTTGTCACAGCAGCTTTCATTGGCTGCCACCCAATCAAGTAATGACCAGACTCAATGTTGCTTATCATGAATGATCTAGTGACTACCTATATTCAGCATTAATGGCCCTAAAAGATTATTTGTTGATTACTTGCAAAACTGGTTCCAACCCACAGGAAGTTGGTGATTATCTGAGAGAGAGAGAGAGAGAGAGAGAGAGAGAGAGAGAGAGAGAGAGAGAGAGAGAGAGAGAGAGAGAGAGAGGGTCATTCATTATGCATATCTCCAAGCAAACCTCTTCATATTACGTACCAGATCCATTGACCTCAAAGGCACAACGGAGCAAGCAGGGACTCTCTCCCCCCCCTTTAGGGCAGGCACTAGAGAGAGAGAGAGAGAGAGAGAGAGAGAGAGAGAGAGAGAGAGAGAGAGAGAGAGGAGAGTTAATCCCTTAAAGTTCTTCCTGATACCTCCACCCAAAACAAAGGTTCCTTTTTTCGTTCATTTTTTTTTTATTCTCGTGAAAGATTGAAGACACTGCTAGTCCAGGTACCCCCTTCCCCTAACCCCCCCCCCCCCCCTCAAGAACAAGAGAGGTACCAGGCTCTCTGCAAAAAAAAAAAAAAAAAAAAAAAGGAATCCGAAGGCAAGATAAAGGTTTATGGAAACAAAAGGCTGAAGAACAGAGACAATAATAATAAAAAAGGCAGAGACAAATATATATAATAATAATAATAAAAAAAAGCTAAGAGAATTTATAAAGCCATGCTGGTCCCTATACCCTGGAGAGATGAGGGTAGTGGTCGCGGCTAAAATGCCCCTGCCTTAGTAAAATACCGAGAGTTACTGAGGTTTGCAGCAAACTTTATCAATTTAATGGAAGTGGCAATGAAATATGCTTTGCCCAGAAAACTAAGAGTGTGCGAGAGAGGTACTTGAGCAACCATTTACCTCGATGAGGCTGAAGAATACCTCGTCGAGGCCCTCCCAATATGTGCACTCTGACAAAGCGCTGATTATTATTATTATTATTCGCAACATGAACCCTATTCGTATGGAAGGAGTAACAGAGGGTAATAGGAAATACAGAAAGAAGAGTTCAGTCATCACAAATGAGGAAAATAAAATAAATCAATAAATAAAAAGATAAAAATGTAAGCAAATTATTAAAATGCCAGTAGAACCGTTTTGAGCACCTCTCTCTCTCTCTCTCTCTCTCTCTCTCTCTGTCTCTCTCTCTCTCAACTGCTAATTTGTTTCTTCCATCAAATAATACTAGTCTTCAAGAAAACGCCTCTCTCTCTCTCTCTCTCTCTCTCTCTCTCAACTGCTGATTTGTTCCTTCCATCAAATAGTACTAGACTTTTAAGGAGACGCCTCTCTCTCTCTCTCTCTCTCTCTCTCTCTCTCTCTCTCTCTCTCTCTCTCTCTCATGCTGATTTATTCCTAACATCAAATAGCACTAGATTTGCAAGAAAAGGCTTCTATAACATTCCCGCTTATGGCCTCATAGAAAACGGAAAACAAAAACATAAAATAGAAAACGTAACAAATCACAACATTCCTGACACCCCGGGAGGCGGTGTTATTTTTTTTTCTTCTTCTTCTCGTCAAGCCCTTGGGAAACGACAGGTGTTGAAGCGCGACAGATGTCGTCACGGGTCTAATGATTACGAAATGTTACTCGACCTGATGCCTGAGAGAGAGAGAGAGAGAGAGAGAGAGAGAGAGAGAGAGAGAGAGAGGTGGGGAATGAGAGTTCGTGTCAGCCCGGTCTGACGTATAATGTCGTCTTGTTGGCCTATTTTATCATTTTAAAACTTTACAATTATAATTTTTTTTAAGTTATATCAATTATTCTTATGTGGAAGCGGCAACGCAAGCTTATTTATCTAATCAATCAGTGCAATTATTTTCAGCTCCTGTTTGTCTATATGACCATCACACACATAATATACTGTACGCTCAATATCTTTTTTGATTTGTCCAGTCACTCATCTATAAAAATCTGCGCAAAATGCTAGAAAACATAACTAATAAAACAGAAACAAGTCATTTGGACATAAAGAGGTTTAAAAGAAGGTATTTTTTCGGTTTCTTTGGAATTGAAGTGTCAAGGAAGCATGGTCCTCGAGAAAAGGAATTGATCACAAAATCAAGAAATAGGTCAAGGTCAAAACGGAACCTCAAGGTCACTGAATCTAAGTCTGACTGAAGTGTCCTTGCCATGATGCATTTGTGGATGCTTTTTATTAAGAAACAGGCCTACAATGTTCAAGCAAAACTAATTGCGTAACTGAGAAATATTAGGTCTAGGACTCTAGGTCATCACATTTTGGTATTGTTTAAGTGTTCTTGCAAGGCTGAGCCTCTGTATATATGAAGCTGCAGTTATGCAAACAGCCTTCAAGGTGTTTATAAAGTGAGCCACACGTAAAATAAAAATAAAGTGAGGTCGAGATTTTTGGTAAGACTGAAACGCTCTCACCAAATCACCCAAAACGTATTTGTACAAGACGTTTTATGAGGTTATCTCACAACATACAAAACGGGAAAGACTGACTAAAGAACGGGCATAGCCAACACCATATGCCCTGCCATGAGAATGGTGAGGCATAAAAACACCATAGACATTACAGAATGGATGAGTACCCTATGAATACCGCTATGCAGAAGGCACTATCCAATTTGTACAAGGAACTAGGCTACCTAGGCTTACATTCCTTGATGAACTCTCTCAATCTTTGGTGTTAGTCTTTATCTTAAATCTTAAAAAGTTTGAATGTCCCAGATTCCCTAATAACAAAACAAATCGTTGCCTTAGTCCGTTGCTACCATCAGAGAAGGCTAAAAGACAATAATATTGCTAAGGGAAGAATGTACTCCGGGAGTAACCAAAAATGACACTGGCTCTTGGCACTGTTCAAGAATTTCCTCCTAGTTCTGACTTTCCTGTTAGCTCGGAACGATCCTTAAATTCACATATTTTGACATACGGCACTATTTGGGCATACTGGTTTCGCCATTAAGGCTCTGAACGACTTTAAGGTGCTTTTTCAACAGTACAAACATTTTAAGTACTTGAAGCACTTTACTCTAGGACGTCTACGTTCTGACGGTCGAAGTAGGCGTTACCTTGAGTACTCACAGATGATACCAAGTACATAAGCATTTCACTGCTACATCTCTCCTAGTTTCATTTTCAAAGTTATTAAATGCTACTGAACACTACTCTCACGTATAGTCTGCTTTCAGAGCTACTTATGCCACCAGCAAATGCTTCAAAGTTCACAAATATTCACTACTTGAAACCCTTAGAAATTTCCAAGTTTCAACCAAGTGACTCATTAAGTTCCCTGAAATCCAGTGATAGAGCCTGACTCACTACAGGTTACAGCTACTTTAGGCTTTATCACACACATGAATACCAATATTTTTCACTTTTACTCTTTGTACAAGCAATGTGTGACAAGAATAAGCGTTTTTTTTTTTTATGTGACTAGGGGCCAGCTGATAACAGCGTTACTCAAAATGGCTAGTGATACACCAGAAATGTATCGAAGATGTAAAACGAAACAGCTTTACAGAGTGTTCTGTCTATTTCTTTCATTACCACTTTAGACTCATATCACCTGATAAAATACTCTATATTTTGATAAAAAAAAATTACATTTACAATTCAATACTAACTATTTGTATGAGTCTAGTCAGACCCATAAAAAAATTGTGCAGAACAACAAAACATGACACACATATCAATCGCTATCCGCGATAAATGTGCAAGCAATCAGTTCCTTTGTTTACAAGTCTAAAACACATTTTGTCCTGTCCTAGTTACACGCTATGTAGTTCGCTTGAT
Organism: Macrobrachium rosenbergii; assembly: GCA_039081455.1. NCBI lineage: Eukaryota > Metazoa > Arthropoda > Malacostraca > Decapoda > Palaemonidae > Macrobrachium > Macrobrachium rosenbergii. The sequence continues at coordinate 20,459 of JANJGK010008630.1, forward strand.
GGCACCACAGCTGACGTGCAGAGAGTCGTGCTTTGGACATTGACACGACAACTGACACATGGCGATGCCAGGCTCTAAATGGCTTAATATATGACTTCACGCAATCGTGACGGCTCTCTCCAAAACCCACGTTTTCAAGAGCTGCTTGGGAGTATAAACAGGTCGATTCGTTGATTGATTTGTTGCTGTCCTGTGACACCGCAAAGGCTATGATTATCAAAGCAGGAAATGTGTTTGTGATTGCAAGTTAGATAGATTAATAACAATATATAAAGTTCAACTCTTGAATCAACGTGAATTGTTAACTTTCATGCATAGGTATTTAGGGAAAAATGTTTAAATTCAAGCGTAGGTTACATTTCTCAAATTCTGCAAACCAATATATAATTTATACACACACACACACACACACACACACACACACACACACACACACATATATATATATATATATATATATATATATATATATATATATATATAAATGTTTATAAATAAAATCAAATGTTCCATTAAACACGGTCTAAGATGCAATCAATATTTTCTCCACTGAGACTCGGAACTTTCTAAGGAGCTGTTAAAATCTCACAGTGCAAGCCTTCAGAACAAAGAATTCCCTTCCAATATATATATATAAAAAAAAAGACAACCACAGCTCAAGAGAAGGAAAACTACATCAAAACAAGCAAAATTTAAAAAACAACAACAAACCATCAGAACAAAGAAACAGTATCTTCAAGAGTTACGTAACCGAGAAAGATGTTCTTTTCCCATTAAGAGTTGCCCCAGTTATGAAAAAGCAAGTTGTGGTCTGGTCACGCTACAGAAATCCCTCGATTATGGAGAGAAAAAATAAAAAAAAAACTCCAAGGAGTGAGAGACTGAGGAAAAACAAACAATTCTGACGAAATTCCAACGGTCTTAGGTGGCGATGGAGTGACCACATGACCCCTACATAGACCGATAGGACTAAGTGTCTACAGCTCGGGTTTACGGCATACCGCCACATGACAACACTGGGTGGACCGACATATTGGCACTTTTTAAATTCTAAGAGAAAAGTGCGTGAAACTGAAATTGAAAATTACATGCGGCACACTTTCTAAACCATTATATATATTGAAAATAATCACGTAACTCCTAGAAGCCAGTGTGGAGCACTTGGCTCATGCAGAACACTTCTACAAAACATTTGACAACAGCCGCTTTTGAACTTTTAAATTCCAGACAAAATTGTCTGAAGTGAAGAGTTCTCTTTTCACATTTAAATAAAACACTGTATGTTTTGGAAAAGCCACCTTTGCACTTTTAAAATATAGCGAAATAATGAGTAAATTTTAACGGCCTAAAATTTACAAATCACATACGTTTTTCAATCATTAGATCCTGTAAAAGTTATTATAATGGCCTACACCTTAAGCCACTTAACAAATATATCAATATAAAAAAAACTCAACGCCAACTCCCAGAGCAGTCAAATCACTTAAAAAGTAAAAACACTTCAATATAGAGCAGTAAATTCACTTAAGAGTAAAAAAGAACACTTCAATTACCGCAAACACTTAAATCACACAGATTCACTTAATCACAGAACTGATGCACCACTTTGGAAAGAACGAAAGTAAAAAAAAAACAAAAACTCGTTTCTCTCCCATCTCTTTTTTCCCCTCTGAATAATCCTCAATCTTCCACGAGCGTGAAGTCAGGAAAAAAAAAGGGGTGGAGGAAAACCTCTATATCCGAAGGCATATCCGATGTGAGGGAGAGAAGTGAGGGAAAGAGAGAAGGAGAGGGGAGAGAAAGAGAAGGCACCAACCAACCACCGTCTCGCCCTCACTCGCTGGACGTCTAACCAAAACTGAATAGGAGCCATGTGCTGACCTTGAAGGAAAACCTTAATCCCCTCACAACGTGAATGCCCTCTTCTCTCTCTCTCTCTCTCTCTCTCTCTCTCTCTCTCTCTCTCTCTCTCTCTCTCTGGCTCTTTAATATCATTATTATGTTTTATTTAGTTAAGTATATGCATTGCTCTTATCAGTCCCAAAACTAAGTATAGGGTGAGTCACGAACATATTCACCTTGTTCTGTAGACTATAACTCTCTCTCTCTCTATGACTGTTTAATATCATTAATATGTTTATCTAGTTACGTCTAAACGTATAAATCTACATATAAACCATTTTTGTAGTTGCAAAGCTGGGTACAGGGTGAGTCATGAAAACATGCATCTAGTTATTTAAAGTATAACTCTCTCTCTCTCTCTCTCTCTCTCTATTTATGCCTCTACTGCTCTTTAATATCATTAATATACTTAACATGTTTATTCAGTTACGTATAAATGTACAAACCTACACAAAAACATTTTTATAGTCGCAAAACTGGGTACAGGGTGAGTCACAAGTCATGAACATATTCATCTAGTTCTATAGACTATAATTCTCTCTCTCTCTGTCTCTCTCTCTCTCTCTCTCTCTCTCTCTCTCTCTTAGCGCCGTGTGTGTGCGTGTGAAGTCTAAATTCACTAAACGAAGCGTAAAGCCCAACATTTAATGCCACCAAGTGTGCACATCATGACGAAGGAACCTGACATGAAAGGGGTATCGCTTACAAGGTGCAGAAATCATGTTAGTTCGTAAAGCATTTTAATTTTTCAAAGGATATAAACACGACTGGTTCAACTCCTCTCTCTCTCTCTCTCTCTCTCTCTCTCTCTCTCTCTCTCTCTCTCTCTCTCTCTCTCAATTTCACACCTGGAGTCACTCCACGCCGCGTCTCATATTCGTGGCCCCCGGCTACGAATTGTATTTTGATACCTTTCGTCTTTTCCTGACTTATTTTATCACGTTTTTCATCTATTCCGGATTTTAGATCGACACATATGCCACAAATGCGTGATGTACGAGCTGAATATAAAAATAAAAGTAAACATACACACACGTACACACGTGAAGAACTAACATAGGCCCTACTTCAGTTCATATTGTGAAAGCAAACAGAATGTATATACAGAATATTCAGGGTAACCAAGTAATGTCGGGTCGATATATTTGAAAAAAATTATGAACATGATTAGTCTAAACCTCTTGATTGGTCTAGAGATTTACTGTCATGGTTTACTTTTTTAGTCTAGAATTTTACTGTCGTGGTTTACTCTCTCAAGTATAAGGGAACAGTTAATAGGCCTACAACATCATTACAAAGGCTTAATACTCAAAAACTTGCGACAGACATTAGGGATCAGGTACTAGCGGCCGTGGGTCACAGCGAGGCTTGAAACCAAGTACGTGAATTTATTCGGGACATGAGTAAGGCGGCAAGATACTGCCGGAGAAGAAACAGTCATCTCTATGCATGGCAGCATTGGAAAAATCCGTCAGAAACTTTCATAAAGGTGGAAAAATATTCAATATGCCGTTTTCCCTTAAATTACTGGCGATATATCTCTTCCGGGCGCCAATGTCTCAGAAAAAAGGGTGGGGGGAGAGAGGGAACCAGGGTTTCAAGGAACCTCCTTGCCGGGTTCCTTCCTAAAAAGAAAACGTTGATACGAACAACGAGCTTTTTCGGCCAACAAAGAAATGCCCCGCCAAGCACGATAATTGCCTTGGATTCAATACCCTAAAATGAAAGAAGAATTCTGGGCATTTGCTGTCGATCTGTAATAGAAAACTGATCACTGGGAGAAGAATAACGACGCTCTTTCTTGTGAGAATAAAAGAAGCAATTATAATTTTAACTAATAGCACTGAAAGGCTTAAAGAAAAAAAATGGTAAACCGGTCACCTGACCAGTAACAAGGAGCTCGAACGGAGCAAACCTTCCCCCCCTCCTCCCCCAACAACTTCCCACACCCCACAACCCAACTGACCGTTATAGTTGCCAGCTAGTTTTATTTATCATCTAAGGAAAGGAACATTTCCCGTTAAATCTTCCACTTGAGTTGACTTTAATCTACTTAGGTCAACCCAGGCCAAAAAGTATGGCCGGCCCAACGTGAAATATAGCGGCGATTCAGCTTTTATATAAGAAGGCAACTTATTATACTCCAGACACCTCACTCAACTCTGGTCTTTCTTCCTCCTCCTCCTCACTTGGCTGGAGAGAGAGAGAGAGAGAGAGAGAGAGAGAGAGGAGAGAGAGAGAGAGAGAGAGAGAGAACAACAAACCCATTGGTGAAATGGAGAGGCGAGATTTTCTTCGACTTCTTTGTTTCAAGATCATGTAATTGGAAAAGTAGTTCCTGCCACAATTTTTAATGCTCTGTTGGGACTAGATTAAAATGTGGTTTTCTTCATCTAATAAAGTGCATACTTAGTGGTTATAAAATATTAAATATAAATATAAGTCAAATTATGGTACTAACTGGGTGTAAAATTTTATTGCAAGCTGTAGAGTCTAGACTACTTACTCTCTGGTAATGGAAATAATAACAGATACCCTTTAAGAAAATATACGAATATTTAAGTATAATTCTAATGTCCTCTTCAAAGATAAGATAATACTAACCTCAAATGCAGTGAAAACTGTTAATATAATGGTGTATAATGATGCTATACATCCTCAACAGATAAAATTGGAAGCACAGTATCTAACGGCTCTCTAATTATTTGTAAGGCTGTGACACTTGTTTGGCGTCATTATAAAAAACACAACAAACACAAAACAAGGAAATACAAGCACAAATAAGGCACACTCAGTACAATTACACACACACACACACACACACACATATATATATATGTGTGTGTGTGTGTGTGTGTGTGTGTATAAGGTGTTAAAACGTAAGATGTCTCCGTAGACCCAAGTATTTATGTACCTGATGGTTACTCAACTTCCGAATCACCGCCCGGCTGGATAATAAAGCATAAGGTTAGCAACTTAGCAACTCCCCCCCCAAAATTCCTCCCAGAAAAACCACAAGGACAACCCTTCCTAGAGTCATCGCCTTGATATATAAATATGAATATACGTAAAATCAGCCTCAAAATTTGATAAAACCTTCTCTTTTCACACCTGAACGAAGAACCCGGAACACTTGGAACTGAATCGAGCCTAATCTCTGCCAGTTATTCACAATCACGCAACAGAATGGCATATCATCGCACGATTTCTTCACAAGATTAGATGTTTTTTGT
>JANJGK010008631.1:2500-22500 GCA_039081455.1 Macrobrachium rosenbergii
AAATGGCTGGCATAGTTTAAAACTGGACAGTCTTTTGAAATACTTTGGGCCTGTGGACAAAATACACAAACGACAGGTTAACAAAGTGTTGCGAAGGAGGAGAAAGAAGACCTAGAAAGAAAGGGATGCATGGAGTGAAAGGGGTTATGGGAAGGAGAAGCCTCACCATCCAAACAAGAATGTATGCAGTTCAAGATGAATGGCGCAGTTTGCGTTAGAGAGGTCAGCAGGTCCTTCTGTGGAAGTGCGTGAAGTGTTTAGTGCTGTGAAAGTTTTCTGCGTAGATAGCGCATCCTCGTTTTCCTGCCGTTTTAAGTGCGAATGTGGCAGTGAAGACAATACTTATTTTTTGAGGAGCCAACCCCCTTCAGGGGATATTGTGTGCAGAAACTATTTGACTGAACGGTTTTCTCAGCTAATGCCAGTCTTCAGCCAATGAAAATAATCTCCGTCTTTGTAAAATCCTCTCCAATATTCTTTTAATTATAGACTTAATTCCCTTGTCCCCATAATAGACTTATCTTTCGGTGGTCTCGGTACAATGCCCCATGAAACTTTGACGCGGCCGGTGGTTGCCTGTCCTATGTCGTTGCCAGAAGCACGATTATGGATAACTTTAACCTTAAATAAGATAAAAACTACTGAGGCTAGAGGGTGTGCACAAAAAATAACAGGTAGCAAAATCATTCACTGCCACCAGTTTCTCTCCCCAAAGAGTTTCACGCCTCAGCATTAACGATTGTCTTGATATACTTAATACATATAAAAACACTTTTAATTCCTTTTTTTTTTATGAATGGTCGGCCCATTTTTCCAAGAGTAACGAAGCTACTGAAGCTGATAACTTGGCCTTGTGCCAGCGAGTGCTCGTGCTTCTTGGGCAAACCATATCGTCGAGAATGTAACCAGAGTAATCAAGGCAAAGAGGATTAACTGGTTCATACTGATTGGATTGTGATTGGTTCTTCCTTATGTACTGAAATGTATTTCGAATGATTTCAAGCCTCAAGAGAGCCTTTAATGGTCCTTTAAAGCTACAAGGCCCTTTGCTTCAGTGGCACAGACTTGTTTCTCAATTGTTGTTTGTTTAGACTATATATATATATATATATATATATATATATATATATATATATATATATATATATATATATATATATATATATATATATATATATATATATATGAGTATATATATATATATATATATATATATGTGTGTGTGTGTGTGTGTGTGTGTTGTATATAGATATACACATATATGTGTATATACACATATCTATACATATACATATATATATGTATATGTATATATCTATATATATATCTATATATATTGCTGTTTTTATTTGTTTGTTTATTACTTTCGATTGTATTTGAGTGATGTCTCCTCATCCTGGCTGTCACTCGCTTCAATCACTCGTGGGTCTTTTACTTTCGAACTCTTTTACTTTCGAACTCTTTTACTTTCGAACTCTTCTACTTTCGAACTCTTCTACTTTCGAACACTACTACTTTCGAACACCGCCTTGAGAATTATTGGCGTCTCTGCCATGTTCCAAAATACGTTCTAATATAACTTTTGTGCACATTCTGCGCCATAATACAGTAGCCACGTTCTCCTTACTCCAAAATAATTTAGAGTCGAGTTGTCCTTAATCTAAAAACTTCTTTTACGCAAAGGAATCTATTTCTCGAGCACTTAAAAGTCAGATCTATGATAGTCTGCAATTTGTTACAAAGGAACCTAGAAACCTGGGATAGGATTTAGTTTGTGAATACCCGTTAATATAGTTCATACAAATGAAACTAACAAGAGGTATGTTGCTACATTATAACAGAAATTCCCACAGGAAACTACTATAATTATTTTTGTCATGTTACCTTGTGTATCTAGATTGTGTGTAGTGTATCTGTATATTCCATGTAGCCGCAACACAGATTATTAATTATTATTATTATTATTATTATTATTATTATTATTATTATTATATATTACTATTACACACACAGACACATATATATATAGGACAACGTCAATTTTTAGTCCTGCTCTAAAGCAAGTGCCCCAGCGAATCCGCCGACAAAACTCCGGCTATGTAGGATTTAACGAGGACTTAAACACCGACAGACCTGAGACCTTCCATCACGGGAGCCACCTCCCTCTAAGCATACGAATGTCGTTATTCAATACTTGCAGATTCCCTTATAGATACGAACTGTCCACATTCACCAACTATCAGATTTGTAGTACCGCTAATCGAAATCTAGGTTGCTTGAGGCAACTGCTTTTCCTTTTATTTTCGCACACAGCCACATACCCACACCACCACACACGCACACACACACACTCACCACTCACACACACAAATATATATATATATATATTATATATATATATATATATATATATATATATATATGTATATATATATATATATATATATATTTATATATATTATATATATATAGATATATACGTATGTGTGTGTACATACCTCTATTTTTGCAGTGAAATTCTTGAACTATCAGAAGAAAATATATATTATATGAGAATTAGATGGGAGAATGCCCGTATCATTACGGTGATTACGCGCTACTGCTCTCATCTAGCATGACTACTAATGGTGCGCGCGTAATATTTCCTCGTCTAACACTCTCTCGGCCCTCACCTCCCCAACCACTGTCCATCAACGCTACAGAGCCCCTTTCTTCCCAATCATTTATCCCTGCATTAATATCAAACACTTCATTAAGTCGGAGTAACAAAAAAAATGTCTTCCAGCTATTCTCTTCCCCTTTCAATTTCACCATACATTTGTTTCCTTTGAAACTGAGCCATTTATTTGAGCGTAAGCGGAGGTCCACAATCCGCGAAATCCAAGACGGATATTTGTATCCCAAAGGATCATTCTCAAGTGGAGGGAATGAGAGGTTTCAGGTTTCTCGAGGCGCTGCGCGAAGGCGAGCCATCCTTCCTCCGCCATGACACGAAACCTTTTTGCTTTTGTTGCGGCCAATCATTTGAAAAAGGCGCCGAAAGAGAAAGAAACTCCCGCTGCCTTAATCATCAGGGTGGATATGACCAATTCCCTTCGTGTAAATTGAATGTTTTAAGAGAAAGCGGAAGCGTGAAGTAGAAGCGTGAAGTATGCTTTGATTGCTTTATTTCAAGTTAAATCTTCTGTGTTCATTTATCCTCGTCTCACTCAGTCACAGTCGGTTAATTTCCAATTCGGTTTCGTCACGATTTCATTACGTCCGGATGAAAATATTATGCGGGTGAAGTTGACATTGTCCTCTGGATGGGAGGTGAGCGGGCAGTTGTTAATTATGTGACAAATTATTCATCCGGCGGCGTAATGATGTCTCATTGAAATATTAATGTTATTCAGCGATTAGATGAAATTAGCATTTTGTTCATAAAGGCCGGATGCACTTCCACAGAGCGTAGGAGGGATTATTTGTGTTTAATAACACGGAATACAGGTAAAGGATTTTTAGAGCATTTTTCCCGATTCAAAACTATGTAATCAATAAATTCCCAAAGAAAAAATATCTCGCTCTCTTACGTACGCATATAATTTCATATATCTAAGCATTTTTTGTTCACCATCCACCACCTTTTTCATCTCTAGGTGGGTCGACGATTGAAAAGTAGAGGCTTCCGGTTCTAAGCATGCAGTAGACATGACACTATAGGCTCATGTTTCTTCTTGCTCTCAAACACCGCTGATAAACATTCCCAGTTGGGTCGACTGGTGGGCGGCAACCAGCAACGAGAGACTGCCTCTGCAAACACGAGCTCAGTGCTGCACTGCCGAGTCTTGGCTAAATGGTTGGAAGGGCCATCGACTGATCCAGGAGAAAGTGTTTCTTAGCGTCGAAAGTGACAGTAAGTTTTTCTTGCAGAAAAGGCACTGATGCCGTGTATCCATCTATCCGCCCATGGTGCCAATTCCTGAATTCCCCACGTGGAAGATCCCTTCAAGATTCATTCCTGAGGGCTTATATGCCTACGTGGCAGGATTCTGTATATTTGCTTAGTTTTAGAGATTTTCCCACAGTGATTTCTACTCCAGAGATAATTAATTCCACAATTACGACTCTTACTATAAATCGTAAGATCTTTGAGATTGGCACTTTGTTTTGTGAGTGACGTAATTTCAGTGCCAAGGAGCTAGTGAGGAGCTCCCTTGCGATATCCTTCTGATCCTTGTAATAAAACCTGATTTATAAAGTCTTGCATTTTTTTGGAAACCATTTTGATTTACTGTTAACTTACTACTTTTCATGAGTTTAACTGAACAGGCAGGTGAGTTTGAGAGTGTTTTTAAGGGCAGATCAATCAATCGCCGATTAGGCTTGTGATAAAAATATATATATATATATATATATATATATATATATATATATATATATATATATATATAAATTTATATATATATATCATATATATATAATATACTGTGTATATATATAATATATATATATATATATATATATATATATATATATATATATATATATATATATATATATATATATATATATATATATATATATATATATTATATACTCCTCAAATTGTCTGCAGAGGACATTTACGCTCAAGTGCTATCCATGCCTTTTCCATCCGCTATTCGGCAAACAGAGAAGATTAAAATAGAATGTCGATCTTCTGTTATATTTGACAATTGATACTTACGTCACAAAATGTTACGGATATTGTACCCCTCTCTAGCTAATATCACATCTATATTTCCCTGAGGAGGTTACGTAACGACTGAATACACTTGTATATTTGCACATCGATCATGTATATTTGCTGACGGCTATGAATATGCATATTTTGATTTTCCATTTTCCTGTGTTAATTATTTCCAAGTGCGCACTGACAATAATAGATTTGCAGTATCGTTTTGAAACCCAGCGCTTGCTTCTTCCAAACGCTCTTATTATTTTCGTGTCGTAGTAATAACCTATATTTGGACTAAATGTATTCGCCAGCGATATCTTTATCTGTAAAAGATCACATAGTACATGTTTCGAAATTAAACCAATAAATTTAAAAAAAAAGGATACTTTTACAGAGGGGAAAAGAGTCAGGATCAGATTTGGCGCTCATCACTACTGCAAATGGCCATATTCGGATTTAGATGCTGGCAAATAGACAGAATGATGTCTGCAACAAGGACTGCTTGCTTGCATTTCCACATGCGCGTTATTGCGCATCTTGTGGTACGAGCAGGATTACCAGGAGTCATGTAATATATCTATTTAAACATATGAATATCTATCTATATACTAGTTGACCAACCCGGCGTTGCCCGGGGAAACTTCGGATAACATCCTATAAACTCTCTCTCTCTCTCTCTCTCTCTCTCTCTCTCTCTCTCTCTCTCTCTCTCTCTCTCTCTCTCTCTCTCTCTCTTTCTCAGGTTCTAATTTAATTAATCACAGGAAAGAAAAGAATTTTCAATAACATATTTCTATGGTAGAGTACATGAAATGAGGTATGATAAACCCGCAAAGTTTATTTACCACATAAGTTACTAAGTCTACGGGCAGCACCAACCCAGTTTCATGGAAAGGGAAGGGGGATGGGAGAAGGGGAAGGGGAAGGGGGTACGGATTTGAAACCTACCCTATTATCTGAGTTGGGTCAAATGATAGCCACGTTCCAAATTTTGTATAGATCAGTCAAGCGGTTCGGATTTCTATACCGCACAGTTACAAACATTCACTTATATATATATATATATATATATATATATATATATATATATATATATATATATATATATATATATATATATATTATATATGTGTGTGTGTGTGGGTGTGTGTGTGTATCAGGCTTCATATCACGTAGATCCAGCGGTGACCCGAACAGAAACCGACCCGGGCTTATTTCCAAAATTCAAAGAGCTTGACGCGTGAGATTTTTGAATGAAACTCACATAGTTCCTCAACTAAAAGGAACTATTTTATTCATTGTTTTCCGATGACTCCCTCTTGCCTGTTAAGGAATTTATATTCTGAGCAATCCATTTGTCTTTCGGCGGAGTTTTTCTTTGAGGAAAGTTAAGGAACGGAAGCTCATTTGACCTCGCCGTTAACTTTTCAATTGGACAATTCACAGAATCTGGGACGGAGAGTGAATGAGAACAGAAAAAAAAGGACAGAGAGAGAGAGAGAGAGAGAGAGAGAGAGAGAGAGAGAGAGAGAGAGAAAAGGTTCTGTGTCTACGAGTAACTAAATTGTGATATTTTTCACGGGCGAAATTTTCATTATTATGAGAACGGGGAACCCTCTTGTCAAGAATGTTATAATGATACTAAAGAGAGAAATATGACGGGAAGTTAATTTGGGCTCCTAATGAGATATAATGAGCAGACTCTTGGTCATCATGTCGTTGGTATAATATAATCATTACTTGTGGGCATGATTTGTTGTCATGATAAAAGCTTATAAAATTGAAAGCATGAAGAATATGCCTGTGTATATATGTATGTGTTGAGAGAGAGAGAGAGAGAGAGAGAGAGAGAGAGAGAGAGAGAGAGAGAGAGAGAGAGAGAGAGAGAGAGAGGCAAATATTGTTCACACGAACTCAAGTCACGATTCCTTTATTACCAGTTCACAGACGTCTCTTAAATTTTCACCTTAATACTTAGTATACCAAAGGCGCTAAAATAAGTTCACGCAAAAAACCGATGTCCAACACTGTCATGTTCCTCGTGCTGTTGGTTTCTCGATCAGCAAAGATTAACCCTACTGAGTCTAGTCTGTAAAACCACCGGTACATAAACCTGCTTTACCATCTATGACAGGATGAGTGTGGCATTAACAACACCATCACTATAATTAGTGCTTAGAAAATTGCTTAGAAGCCTAATGTGAGCATCGACGGGTTACAGCGGAGCGGGAGAAGACAGCAGAGTTAGAACTTTACGAAAACTCATCTCGATGTAAACACTCACTCTCCTTCAAAATCGTCTGGTAAAAAGAATATATATTTATGAACGTTTTGTCGAGGATGTTTTCTCCTTACTAGTGGAGTTAATCCCTCTATGACAGGAGTATCAAGCGCCAACTCTTTTATTTTAATAATCAGCTCGGGAGTAACAAATTCAGTTATCCAAGCACCCCCCATTCGATTAAGTCTTTGAAATGTCATGTGCATTTTCTATGTGGCCTCCCCAGACCAAAAAGTTAACGCTCCCTAGAAAGATGAAACACACTGTAAGAAATGCTTTGTGGGTACTGCATAATGAGACTTTATAATTTCTACTTCCCACTTTGCAATTATACAAAAATATGCAAAGAAAATACGGGCATTTAGTGGATGACAGAGGCTTATGTAATATTTTACATTTTTTTTTATTTCCTAGTTAAATATTCCAGAAAATTTGACGTCTAACACACCTGGTTTTCTTGTTCCAGGTTCGCTAGGGATACTGATAACTGATATATATATATATATATATATATATATATATATATATATATATATATATATATATATATATATATATATATATATTATATATATATGTATGTATGTATATATATATATATATGTATGTATATATATACATATATGTAAATATATATACACACACACATATAAATATATATATATATATATATATATATATATATATATATATATATATATATATATATATATATATAAATTATTAGCAATCTGAACTTTGTGTTCTTTCCGAGGCAAGACTTCAGCAATCTGGACAGTCAAAAAGATGACAGATATCGGAGGTTTAAAACATTTTCACAAAAATACTCAATACAATGAGAAAGAAAACAGGCATAAGCAGCAACTATGTGTTAACTATGACAAACGACTAAAGAAAACGGCCGGACGGCGAAAACAAAAGAAATATGGAGGTTGAGATACTCGGCTACAGAATGACTCTTGGAAGACAGGAGCAAGATAAGGTCACCCTGAAATACTGAGAGAACAGATTCCTGAGGAGCACCAAAAGAAAAAAAGTTAAGTATACCTTAGTTTTACCAGACCACTGAGGAGCTGATTAACAGCTCTCCTAGGGCTGGCCCGAAGGATTAGACTTATTTTACGTGGCTAAGAACCAGTTGGTCACTTAGCAACGGGACCTACAGCTTATTGTGGCATCCGAACCACATTATAGCGAGAAATGAATTTCTATCGCCAGAAATAAATTCCTCTAACTCTTCGTCAGCCGGCCGGGGAATTGAACTCCGGCCCATCGAGTGACAGTCCGCAGCTCTACCGACTCACCCAACAAAGAGCTAGCATCAAAAGAGATGGAAAAGAAAGTAGATATACACTAACCATGAAAAAGTAAAAAAAAAAAGGTTAGAAAATAGTCAAATCAAGGCTGAGAGTAGAAAACTTGACTAAAATAACCTTAAGCAATATTCTGTCAAAGGACTCAGAGATTTTAAGGCGAGAAGATTTTAATAATGAACTGACTTCCTAGTATTGCTGCTTCACTGAAATGCAAGCATTACAATTAACAAGGTATGGGAACGTCTAATTGTGTATAATACACGTTTCTCTTTTGCTCGGCTCGCAACCTGATCCCTGGTAAATGTCAAGAAGATGATTTCGAAAGCAAATATATAAGTTATAACTAGGGTTGGGGCTGCAGGAATTTTATCACTGATTGGATTAACTCACCAAAATGGTGCTTCTATAACTGAAATACTACTCTATGATGAACAGGACACAGGTTGCATATTCGTTGAAGAAGGACCAGCCAACCCTGCCCCTGATACTATCTACAAAATTTGGGCTACAACTGATAATTCGGAGTTGTTACGAGAAAGGGCTTAGTCATTTTACGTTGTGTGTCGAAGTACAATGTCTTGCAACATTAAAGTTTAACTTTACTGGTGACTGACATGACCAAGGAAAATTAAATTGTCTAATATAGTTTACAACAGTATTTGAGGTATGGGTCATTAAAAAACTAATCAGTCAGGTTATGACGGCAAAGTCCATAACAGCGGGCTGTTATCATAACAAATAATTCATCGAATAAGTTATCGCCATAAAAAGTTATTACCACAAAATACTTCAAGAGTAAGATAACTGAGCGATAAGATATCACCATAAACAGTTAATTACCATAAAATACATTCAAGAGTACGATACCTGAGCGAGCGTCGGAAGCATAACAACCCAAGACCAAATGCACGCACATTTCACGCAAGCAAGCATGTTTCTCAGGAGGCCGCATGGAAGCATGACGCCTGTTCCGTCATGGGTGATAATGTGCGGGGCAAGACATGTCTCACAACGTGCGGGGGCGACCATAATTTTCACCAGCGACCGTATTCCCGAGGTGTTTGCTTTACGGCCTAAAGTTTTATGAGCCATATGTTTAAAGCTGATACTGTGTGTGTATGTATGTGTGTGTATGTGTGTGTGTGTCTTGGTATGCCAGGACTACGTTAATGTAAGCTGCGACCCTACTGTAGTTTTGTGACGGTGTTTTACGGCTGGAAAGTTAGATGTGACCTCTGTTATATAATTTACGGAGCCAGAGCCGAATATCTTTTAAAATAAAGTGTTACCAGAGATCTATTTTTACTGGAGTTGGTAAGTTGCGTTTTCGTTGCTCATTAGTAATTTATATATATATATATATATATATATATATATATATATATATATATATATATATATATATATAATATATATATATATATATATATGCTACAGCAAACATGGCAAGAGATCGAGTGCCGTCTTGATGTGCTTCGTGCAACTCATGGTGCCCATACAGAGGTGTATGAAATGAGGCAAAAAAACTTCAATATCTACTCCTCATTTTGTAATAATTTCCACATATCTGTCTGTTCATTTGCTTTTGTAATACATTTTTTAAACTGTAAACAAATTTTATGGACACCCTGTATATATATATATATATATATATATATATATATATATATATATATATATATATATATATATATATATATATATATATATAAACATATGTTACAAGCAGATAGCAAAACCAGGCATTTCACGAACTGCCTGAGGGCGAAACAGTGTGGGTGAGTCACTGTTTCGCCATGTTTAGTACTAGCCCCTGGGGGGATCAAATTTCCTTAAGTGCATTGCGCTATCTGCCTGTAACACACATACACACATACATACATACATATATATACATATATATATATGTATATGTGTGTGTGTGTGCATGCGTATGTAAGTGTGCGTGTGTGCACAATCGCATGTGTGAAAACAGATTTTTGTCAATTTTTCAATTACAATTTGACATTTACCATTTCTGCAACAATGAATTAATAATTCCAAGCTCACCAAGAAACAGGCAAACAAACAAAGTATCTATCCACCTACCTATCTAATCTATCATCCCTAAAAGAGTGCCCGGGAAATAGTCTCCGCCATACCGAATTTCCCCTCATCATATTCCGCGAGATGGAACCGACTCAAAATAACACAAAATGACATACGCCGAAGGTTGTGCAGACGACAGAGAGCCTTCAGGCAAGGAAGCCTGACACAGTCTCATCGATTATTAAGACCCGGAAAAGATACAAAATGTTGAGGTCTTTAAGGACTGAACTGAATAGAGAATTTAGGCCGAAGGCCAGGACTAGACAATCATCTCTACTCATTATCAGTGAATAAATTCTCGATGTTAAACAACAAAATACCTTCACTACATACTAAAATTAACTGACAGACACGGTTTTAATATAATTCTCTACAAAATCACCTGTTCTCTTTTTCCATGGAGTGGGACCTCTAATGAGGTCATTCTGAGCTGAAACGGAGACTGACAGTGAAAGGTCAGAAAGGCGTAACGGGAGGAAAACCTCGCAATAGCACTGTGAAACTTCTGTTAAGAGAGGGTGGAAAGCAAGACGATGGAAGAAAGAGAATATGAGAGGAGGTGCAGCAAAAGACGCCTCTGAGGAGCATCTGCTCTTCCTGGGACATTATAAGCACCTACAACGTCTGTTCACCGAAGTACGTCTGAATACGTTTAATATAATTAAAGTCAGGCATCAGATGAAAAGGATAATTCATGTAACAGTCAAAGGGAATGCTAATACAGGTTCTGATTGACGGCAGCGAAGGGTTGCCACGGAAACTACCTTCTATTCCCTAGGAATATCCGTCAAAGGATACTGGTATCATCTTCAGGCTGCGTGAAGGAGGATTTGGAAGTAGCTAAAAGTATTCTTTAAAAACTCATTTATTCACCATTAGCTTTTAGAAAGTAATATTCAGGTAGCATTTAATCCTTCATTACAGGCTTCATACAAAAACAATACAGGATGTTGATCAACTGGTACAGAATGTTGATCAACTGGTACAGAACGTTGATCAACTGGTACAGAATGTTGATCAACTGGTACAGAACGTTGATCAACTGGTACAGAATGCTGATCAGCTGGAAGTGTACTGTAAAAATAAGAAAAATGATTCTCAATGCGACAGGCTATCGAATTCACTGCTTTAACTGAAGGTGGCATCGAAATAACGTTGATATTAATATCAAATGTCGTAGGACACTAGTAAAGACAAAAATCTTGTTTTCATATATATATATATATATATATATATATATATATATATATATATATATATATATATATATATATATATGTGTGTGTATAATCATAATATATATATATATATATATATATATATATATATATATATATATATATATATATATATATTGCAGAGTTAATCATTCAGCGACCTAAGTTTCCTGTTTTCCGGTATACATATTTAGGTGAAAACGACATTTATGCTCTTTTAAGCTCCAAAATAACATTCACTAGGGCTTTACAAACTCATACTGTTATCAAAAGAGTTTCTCTATATTTCAATGAGCATCTGAGTTTTAACGAGACCTTGAGACGGTAGTTGATATTACAACACACATCACGATTTCTTATTGACTGATAGTCCAGGCCTGTAAGTATAGAAGTGGGCTTCTTCATCATCATTATTGATGTTAGCAATTTTTTGTTTGTTTAATGTCAGTGTGGATAATGGGCGAATGAATGTGGGTCCCATATATATGTACTGGAAAGTATATATTGCAGATGATGGTAGGATGAAATAAAAGGTAAATCACAAAGAAGGAAAAGAAAGGTGAGCAGAATCTATGCAAAAGTTTTCAGGTGAGAAGAAGATTACTGTCCCTAGAAATAAACGTAGACATGTATAAATGAACTGTTGAGACAGTCACCCAACAAGAGAGTAGTTAAGTGCAGAAGGAAAAATGTTAACTTGTGTGGAAAGATGGATTGGTGAGTTATCAGATGGCTGGGACATTTGGAGAGAATGGAGGGTGATAAGTTGGAGGAAGTGGTGTGTTTAGTTTGTAAGTCTGGGGAGAAATCTGAATATGGAAAGAGAAAATGAAGGTTAACTGGAATGCAAGAGACGCTGGAGCAGACTGGACTCAATATTCAGGAAACGAGAAATTAACCTCAAGGAAGAGGTTAGTGGCGCAGTGTGTGTGTGTGTGTGTGTGTGTGTGTGTGTAAGCGTTCAAGATTAAACTTGAAAGAATGTTTTCCTTTATTTCTCGAGAGTCTAACATTATTAGTCGAAATCAATAATTAGTAAAAAAAATTAAAAAATAAAGAAGATCCTACGACCATTTCGAGGGTAGTAGGTGACTCCATGAACATTATTTCAACTACTATCAATGGCTGTGGAATCATTTTTGAGCAGGCATTTGGCATTCACTGCTGCAATATGGACGAATGTGTAGAAGATTTCATCATGCATTTCTGCAACGTGCCATCTGTGAACAGTCTTCTGTCGCCCATTTCAGGGAAGAGACATTTGTGAGGAGGTATTCGATATTCATAACAGTCAGTAATGGGAACATTCCTAATCAGGCTTTCGAAAGCCATTTCCGCAATGAGGGAATCCGGAAAAGACCCTTTTGCATTATCTCAGTTTGGTTCTACAGATATTCCAACCTAGGACACTTAAAAAAAATTATAAAACTAAATAAGAATCTAGCAAAAACAATTCGAGAGTACTTGAAGACGCCATTCACCACTGCAGTAGCCATGAATCTGCTGGCAAAGGCCTACATAATCTAGATCAGGGGTTCTTAACCGGGGTATCCATACCCCTTGGGGGTATGGGAACCAAATGCTGGGGGTATGGGACTCGATCTGGGTACTGGTATTTATGTAATTTAATGTATTAATTTACACTTGGGTAGAATGTTATTTCGACAGTCAAGTGAAGGGGGTAAGAGACCATACTGGACAATCCATTGGGGGTCTGGAATCATCGAAAGGTTAAGAACCCCTGATCTAGATAATATTTATCTAATCCTCCCAACAGTGGTTTCGATGGCGCAATGACAGAAGAGTTCACCCACAGAAAAATAGATAAATTCAACTCCACACCGATTCATTATCAAAGAAATAATGGCCTTCAGGGAAACAAAAATATGACATTTTTCCTTATTAAAAACGACCTGTGTTTCCTCTAGCCAAGAGAAAGAAGAGTTGGCCAAACTACAACAAAGGTAACAATGGACAGAGGACACTCGATCCCCATCGTAATGATGTCAGTGCTCAAACTAGAGGAGAAAGGAAATGATGTCAACAATGAGGAGCGCCTCCATGAAAACGCCGTACAAAAGAAAGTTTTGAAAGGGATCACTTTCTTCATTCTCTCCCACAAAGCCTCACATGTGTCTTGTGTCATGAGAGAGAGAGAGAGAGAGAGAGAGAGAGAGAGAGAGAGAGAGAGAGAGAGAGAGAGAGAGAGAGAGAGAGAGAGTCAAAAGCATATTGCACTTGGAGAGCAAGTTCACCCGTTAGTCCACTCAAACAATTGGAGAAAATGCCTCAAACTTATTCAACATTCTATCGATACTACGTTTAATTAAAAAAAATATTCCTTTAGCAGTCTATGTATTATTTACACGAAAGGGCTAAAATGACATGAAGAAACATATTTAATAATTTAAAACTAATTAGAGTTAACTGTTGTCTTCACTTTTACGAAATTTTCATATTTGTTGGCACCTGAAGTGCTAAATGCAAGGATATCTATAGCTTTTAATAATACCTTTTCTACGAAGAGTTCTTCCAAAGGTAATATATATATATATATATATATATATATATATATATATATATATATATATATATATATATATATATATATATACACAGTATATATATATATATATACTCGTATATGTGTGTGTGTGTGTATTTTCAATTAATAAATATTTATATAGGCATATGTGAAATTTACATAATATGATGTCTTTGTTATACCTACTACCTTCAGCGTTGTATTTATACTTCCAAAATCGACTCCAGTCACAGGGAATAAGGAAACATCAGGCAAGACCTTCAGCATAATTTTTTACTTCACAAAGGCTTTATTTATCCTCTCTCTCTCTCTCTCTCTCTCTCTCTCTCTCTCTCTCTCTCTCTCTCTCTCTCTCTCTCTCTCTCTCTCTCTCTCTCTAACAGGAATGCTTAGAGCAACATAAGAAAAAGGAGCTGCGTGAAGAAAAAAGAATTAAAAGTTCAGCATCATTTACTTCGGGGTTTGCTCCTATTCTGTCATAAATAGCGTAAGGCAAAAGTAAAAAACGAAATTGGGTGAATAAAGCTGATGGTATCTTCATTCACTCCACTTTCATAAACTTCATCGTACTTTTGAAATAATCAATGTACACACATACGGCATCTGAAGAAAAGAAACCTTCTCACATAACGCACCAAACCTGAATTCCTCCAGGAGAAAGCATCAGCCATGCTTCCAGGTGCTGGAATCAGGGAGTGAGGGCAATTCAGTCGTCTGCAACAGAGTATGATGTGGCACGCTAGCTCTCGCGTCCGCAGAGACAACAGCTCACTCCATCAAATACATTCGCTATCTGTACCGCCATCGCATATCCAAAATATTACCCGGCCCTGTCAACCGTCAATTTTAAAGGAACTGTACACTACGTCAAAGATAAAAGCCATCACCGTGATGACAGCTGTCGCGATCAGAGGCATCGTTCACTACGTCACATGTAACAAGACTCGAAGGGTGATAGACACTTCACTTTTCCGCCATTCTTTGAAAGACATCCGGACTTAATTAAAAGGCCCAGTCAATTTACCACTGGGGAAATAGCGTTCGATAGATTGATTTTTAGAAAATATTTTTTTTTCCTGTTTCCTGAGTTTTGTACCTGCTATTTTTGTGTCATATGTATTGGAGGTTATTTCAAAAAATTGTTATTTTTTCGGTTTTTATATAAATAAGGACGGAGAGATATCGTTCATTCTCAGAGGAGAAGGTGTTCGGTAACCCTGTGAAGAACGTGATTAATATTATAAACAATTTTACCAAAAAAATTATAGATAAAGGTATATAATAAATATTAAGGAAATGAATGATTTTCTGCATAGTGTATTTGGTATAACATGAACTTCATTAAAGTGGAAATTGTAGAGAGAGAGAGAGAGAGAGAGAGAGAGAGAGACTACAATTATAAATGTTTTATGTCAGAGCAACATTAAACTTTATATATATATATATATATATATATATATATATATATGTATGTATATATATATATATATATATATATATATATATATATATATATATATATATATCATATAAATTTCTTTTCTTTTCTTGAGTTTAGCATGTTCCAGAAAAGTCTTTATCCAGAACGGCTGAATTACAAAACATATTCTTAAGAATGGGAGAGATAATCATTCTTGGAACAGTAAGATTAGGTTAAAAAACTGCACAAAACTTGACAAAATCGTTAGTGTTGTGAGAGTTACTGAGAAAGAAAACATAGTTTATACTAGTTAATGGGGGAAATTGTTAAAAGAATTTCGACTTAACGAAGAAAGGACTTACTGACAACTGCAATCAGTCTCAGATCAAGGATCTGCAAGGGACTCAACTGCAGTCAATCAGTCTCAGATGAAGGATCTGCAAGGGACTCAACTGCAGTCAATCAGTCTCAGATCAAGGATCTGCAAGGGACTCAACTGCAATCAATCAGTCTCAGATCAAGGATCTGCAAGGGAATCAACTGTAGTCAGTCTCAGATCAAGGATCTGCAAGGGACTCAACTGCAATCAATCAGTCTCAGATCAAGGATCTGCAAGGGACTCAACTGCAATCAATCAGTCTCAGATCAAGGATCTGCAAGGGACTCAACTGCAATCAATCAGTCTCAGATCAAGGATCTGCAAGGGACTCAACTGCAGTCAATCAGTCTCAGATGAAGGATCTGCAAGGGACTCAACTGCAGTCAATCAGTCTCAGATCAAGGATCTGCAAGGGACTCAACTGCAATCAATCAGTCTCAGATCAAGGATCTGCAAGGGAATCAACTGTAGTCAGTCTCAGATCAAGGATCTGCAAGGGACTCAACTGCAATCAATCAGTCTCAGGTCTAGGATCTGCAAGGGACGCAACTGCAATCAATCTCAGACCAAGGATCATGCAGAATTTTTTTTTTTTTTTTTTTTTTTTTTTGTTCTTTAAATACGTGGCATCTTGGTTTCATAAACACGAATGCAACCATGTACCAAGGAGTACCTGGATTTTCGATGCCGATTAAACTACTGGGTTACCTGGCTATTCTGGTATCATCTATCTGTTTGCAGTGAGCATTATTATTGTCAATAAAGTAGTTTAACCAGACCATTGAGCTGACTTTCAGGTCTCATAAGGCTGGCAATATAGTAATCATAATTATAATGAACCTCCATTAACGTGAAAATACATTTTGGGTTAATATTCTTTACGTCATTTTTATAGCAAGAGAGATCATGATAGGGATTTATTAATGTTTTAGGAGAAAAATAATACTTTAACGTTGTAAGGAACTAGCAAAAAAAATCATAAATGACTATACTTAAATCTCCACCGCCTTTCAAGAGTTAACAGTTGGTTTATTGAATACGGTGTACCCGAGCTTAAAAAAAAAAAACTATCTCACTTTTATGGGATGCAAAGAAATTCCGAAAAACACATAACGTATTTTTTCGCTCTATTTGGCCTTATTTCAAAGACCTGTTCATGGCATACCATAATTCTGTCAGGAGTCGGAAATAAAAATGCTTTACGAGAATGAAAGCCGTTCTTGGACTTCCGGTATCCAAGAAACTCATCTCACTTCATAAACCAGTCAGTAATTAGCTACCCAATGCAATTTATTCAACAGTAATTAGTTATCACTGCAATTTATTTTTTTAAAACTTTAATAATGAAATTTATTCTTGTAAAAAGCACGGTGGTCCTAAAATCTAATCTTTACATTCGAGACGCAACGTAAAATATATAATTTTTATGTTTCTACTTGAGGCTACAAATTTAACCGGGAAAATGGACATTTGAGGAAAAGAGAAGCTTAACAAACTGCAAACAGTAAAGGAATAACAAAAATGAATTACTCAGATTTAATTTTTAAATCTCCCATTTCCTAGTTCTTTTGAAGTGCCTGCCCCCTCTTTTTATGCCTTTTCATCTTTTTTTCCCGTTCCTAATCCTTTTCTTCATTTTATCTCGTATATTTGCCACTCTTCATGTTTTAAATCTTTTCCCATTTTCTCTCCCTGTTTTGTTTAATGGATATTTTTTTTAACTTTTAAAATCCCCTCCCCAGCTGAAAGTCTAAATGAATAAAAAATAAAATCGTGTCCCATTTAAATTGCAGATAATCCCTAACATGCCTTGAAATGCCTCATATTGTCTAATTGTAAGTATTGCATCATACCTAAAAACATAACCATAAGCTCATCTTCTATGCTGTTTGCATGGCACGAGTCACGGTTTAATAATCAAATCCTAATGCCTGTATCTTTTAGAACACCACAAAATTAAAATGGACTGTCTTTAATTTATAATAAGTACTGCATACTTTCTTTTAGATGTTTATAGAAACATTGGTGAAATACTAGATGCAATAAAGCTGAATGAGGTAAGATTCTCTAATTCCACTGTGTAAAAGGGTCCATTAGATTGATCAACATATGAAGAAAAAATATGAATTCTTATATGTTTTTTATATAAATATATTACATACGTCTGTGTGTGTGTTTGAGTTTGTGTACTCGGAGTATGCTGGAAAATTTAACGGCCTGTGAAGAAAAAGCATTAGTTGAGGTGCAATGACATGCCTGAAGAGAGAATCGTGTACAGGTAGACATAGTGATGGACAGGGTGTTGCAGAAGAAAATGAAAGGGAAATACAGGGTGTTACAGAAGAAAATGAAAGAGAAATGGATGGCAAGAATGGAGGTGAAAAAGTTAGCACAGGAACTTCAGAGAAAACAAGAAATTGTTCTACACGGATTCAAAAGCCGAGAAACGCAGCCGAACAAATGCATTACGACACAACCGATGCTTTCTGAAATGGCTGCATTCCTGAATTTACGGGAGAGAGAGTTTAAGAATCTCTTGACTGCTGAGGATAGAAAAGAGGCAAGGCTGAATGGCGCAAGTATGGAAAAATGTTGAAACCTATAGAAGAGACTTTTGAAGATGGAAGGCAATGAAGAGGCTTTAAATTGTGGAAGGACTCGAAAAGTTCATGGAATTACAAGCGAGATAGAGCGCTATGATGGAAAAAGTGCGAGTGATCGGGTGAGCAGGGTTGTTTGTAAAGTACTGGTGGGTGGAATTATTAATTAACCCAATATTTGAAGGCCACCTTTCCACAATGACTCTCTCGTAATCTGTAATCTGTTAATTACACGGAAGCGACCGTTCCTTCTCTGCTGCCAAGAAATGAGACTGTTTTATTCCACCTTTTTTCAAGATTCTTATAACCTTCATTTCTTAAACAGGAAGATTACAGTTACTTAGTGATTAAGGCCTTCAACACCTCTTTCATTTTTTTTTCTCAGCTTTATTCAGTTATTGGCTAAAAGAGGACACTGAGTTGTCCATCACAGTGGCATTTGCTCTAAAAAAAATATAATTTTAATCTATGACCATACAAGCACAATAGCATATATATATATATATATATATATATATATATATATATATATATATATATATATATATATATATATATATATATATATATATACATATGTGCGTATAAATAAATATTGACATTCATATATATATATATATATATATATATATATATATATATATATATATATATATATATATATATATATATATATATATATATATATATATATATATATATATATACACACACAGTCAGCGTGAGTGAATGAGTGTCCAAGTATGATTTTTTACTTCTCGATCGTTACATCTGTGTAAAGTTGATTTGAAGACAACACAGCGGAACATCTGTTTGAGAGAAAATTCAGGCAATCAAAATAACAAAATGTTAACAATACAGACGTAAGGAGGAGAGAAGCAGAATTGAGACACCAATACGCAAAATAATATTTCAGCGGGATATCAAACATTTCGTTCCCCCTTCATTTCCTGGAAACCCCGGAGGATAGATAATAAAGACAAGAAAAACTCGGACAAGAAAGAAAAGTAAAAACATTTCTCATTGTCAACTGCAAACAGACCTGAGTCATGGATAAGGACTTACAGAAAATTATATATATATATATATATATATATATATATATATATATATATATATATATATATATATATATATATATATATATATATATATATGTATATATATATAATTATATAAATATATGCATGTATGTATGTATACACACGTACATATGTAATATTTTGACATATATATATATGTGTATATATATGCGATAAAAAGTTAAAGTTAAGTATACCTTAGTTTTACCAGACCACTGAGCTGATTAACAGCTCTCCTAGGGCTGCCCCGAAGGATTAGACTTATTTTACGTGGATAAGAACCAACTGGTTACTTAGCAACGGGACCTACAGCTTATTGTGGAATCCGAACCACATTATAGCGAGAAAGGAATTTCTATCACCAGAAATAAAT